>JAZGTK010001253.1:0-42768 GCA_036877625.1 Ambastaia sidthimunki
TGTTTGGTTCGATCTGCTTTAAGTCAGTAACTTTTCTTCTGAGGTTTGAATTTTCATGAAACAAACTTTGCTCAGATGGGCGGCCTGTGGTTTTTAGAATGGTTGGAGCAGCGTTTGTGCTCTCGGCGATAGACACTGATAATGGTGCCACATTTTTGGCTTTGGTAATTTTTTGATTACTTTGAGGTGCTCTTTCTGTTTGTCTATTAGAGATGTCACATAGGCTTTTATCTCCTTCATGATCAGATAATGAGGTAGGATTTTTTGACTTCTGTGAGACAGACAACTGCTGCTGTCTCATATGTTCCTTCTGTCTTTTAGCAAGCCATTTGTTTTTGGGCCTCTCTGTGTTCACAACTGCTGTGACTTCAGTAGTTGCAAGTGAACTTTCTGCATTTTGAAGAGACTTATTTATAAGTAATTTATCTTTCTCCCTGCTGTCTTTGGACGTCTGTCTCTCATCAGAGATTATATTTATCTTCTGTGTCGCTGATATCTTTTTCTGGATCTTCTGTTTGGGAGTGGATGTACTCAGATCTTGGGGTCTTTGAAGGCTTTTCTGAGGTTGTTCTGCTGGTGCCATTTTGCAGTGAGGAAGGTGAGACTTCAGCCTTTTGAAGGGCTTCCCACAATATGGACATTTTTCTGAATGAAAATGAACAAACAAAGATAATAAAGGAATAAATTAATAAAATCAAGGTTATTACATCACATCTCTCAGAAAAATGATTTCATCCCCAGTTTTTTTCCAGTATTAGCATAATTCCTATTAAAATAGTAAGTTGAGAAGTTTTTTGCAGTACACTACATTTAGCTGACATATTTATCCAAGAGTGAGAAATAAGGGTTAGAGATTAATTTTTAACCACTAGGAGCAGTTAACATATTCCTGTCAAGTATTCACTGAAGAGGTTTTTAACTGTTTCCTGAATATTGTGAGGGATGTGGGAGTTTGGTAGATCGTTCCAACAGCAAGGAACACATACACCACGTTATTAGCCATGAACAAAAAGAAAAACACAAGCATGTTGATTTAACGGGGTTTAAAAAGATTTTCAGACATAGGCTATTAAAATTATGTAGTTTGATACCTTGCAACAAATCATATTTGATTTTGCCACTTACCTACGCTCATATTTATCAAGTTCACTGCGCCTTTTCTATAGAAGAGGGTTAAATCTTCTTTGGTGTCTATATGTCATTATTAAACTATTATTGACAAATACCTGCATTTATGCAACCAAGCAAGTCAAATCTACGAAACTGAATATCAAGACATTTTAACTAACGCAGATGCGTATTCTTGAAAGTTGTTGTCAGTTGCCCCGTGACAGAATGCCCTACAGCAACAAACTATTGAAGCATTCAGCGGATCGCAAGAGGCCATGCTGGATTATTTTGAGAGACGACAGACCCCGTTAGCTGCCTTTAATACTGCCTGTATGTAATTGCTGCGCGTTTGCATAACGCCCATGAACACATAATCTCCAACGAAAGCAATTACACAACCACTTGAGAACAACCGTCTGTGTACTTGTCAGCAGCGACCCAAACCTGCCATGTTAATTTTTTCTTAAAGTTACATTATTATCAATATTCTTTTAAAACTGCTTTTAAAGCATTACAAATCCAGTCTGGGGTACATTAGTATAAACAAAAAATAAATTCATTAAAAACAACTAAAATCAAAAGATAGAAATAAAGTTAGAACCATTGAAACGTTTACAAATAGCAACAATAACAAATTTTACAGCTTCTTTATTTTAAACATAATATTTCATGTTTCAGATATTGTTTAACATCTATGGTCCGATCACTTTTTTATCTTTAAAACACAAAGTCAAAAACAAAAAAATGTAACAAACAAAACAAAGTCTTATTTCGCCACTTTTAATTCAAAATCGTTACGCGCGTGTTTGACGTCATTACGTAGCTCAAACGCACGTCATAACGACAGCAACAGATGGAAGAGTGAAAGCGAACGATCTGGCGAGATGATACGTTGTAACTTCATAATATGACTGAACTCGAGATGAAACTGGTCGCGGGCACCTGCGATTAGATAGACAGGTAGACTTCATCACGACATTCATCTCCATTCACACGCTGTCTCATTAAATTGAATTCACTTCGGTTATTTGTTGGTGGGATCGGTAGATCGCTAGGAGGAAGTACAGAGAACTACGCATAGCATTGTGCTATGTCTCCCAGTTTGCTTTTCTGAACACATCATCGCTATTTTTTGGCATGGCAACATTAATACCGGTTGTGCATCGAATCGCCAATTGTAAAAACGATCCGTTTTGTCCGATTTTGTCAGACCTTAATATAAAAAACCGACAAGCTTAGGTGGAGCTGCTTTGCCTTCCGTTCTTTGTCATTCGTAGGCAGATATATTTTGTAGTATTAACAGAATATATAGGTGTATGTATATATATACACACGCACAAAGTACTCGTTTACATAAGCGCATTGCTGATTGTTATACCTGATAACTGTCATTAGAAGGCACGAATCGATATTGTGTTTGCTCAACACCTGCAATGCAAATGTGTCCGCAGTTTCTCCACAGGATCCTTTTTTTGTAGGCTACGTGATTTTTACACCAAACACCATTTTTGCTTGCATTCTAGGGAGGATATCTTGGCAGATTCCCTCATACTGCTGAAAGGGAAGCCGGCGATCTGCGAGTGGTAGCGTGTGCCCTTATTTGGCTGTCAAATGCACGGATACAAAATGTTGACAGAAAGCAGGTAACGACCTTCCTCCGTCTATTAGCCTGTAATTGTTCAAACGTGTTATTTTATGAGGCTCACGAGTAAACGCCAAAGCTGCTGCTGTTGTCACTGTATGTAAATCTGCTTTGCTACTTGATGTCTGGTGGTTATTTTTAGATGTTCTTTTAGAAGTCTGATCCTCTTGACTGGCTACTATATTGGTTAAATGAGTCTGTGAGGAATTTGAGCATTGGGCTTGACAGCTCCTGTGTTGGTGACATTTGTGTTATTAAATCTTAAATCTGAGTCATAATCCTGCAGTGGGCATATTGATGACTAATGATTCAATCAAGTCTGCAGTGGCCCAATGCACAAGGAACGGTGATGCTTAGTCACACGTTCACAACAGCTGCTTGCAGTCCTAGGCATAGATTGCAGATTGCCTCTGCAACAGTCTAAACCAGCTCAAACAGGCTCGGTTGTGTAATAATATATCATGCCGGTGTGAATTACTCCATGCATATTAAATAGACCTTGTGCTAATGGACCAGTGAAGAAAACTATATGGTGATCATCTCTATCAACAGGAAACGCAGACGCAGCTGTGAGGGGGAGGAGCCCCAGGTCTTACCCCAGGCCAAAAGGTCTGGAGGTTATTCCTTTCTTTCTGAGGTTGGTCGTGATGTCTGGGACTCTGAGGTACGTTGACCAAGACTATCACTCAAGAATGGTCATCCGTGACAGTTCAACAGTAGTTCATTCTAAAACATGTAAAACAAATGCCATCCTACTTTTTTTTTTAGTATGAAGTGGGTATTCTGTGATCTCTGCGCACATATTTTTACACGTATATTCCTGGTTGACCTACTATATTTGCCAAAATGTGCATTATAAAAGGATAATTTCGGGTCTTTAATAAACTTGTGACCTCAGTACATGACTGTTACTGCACCACTGCATCTGTGTGTTGCTGTTTTTAAAGAGCTGCATCAACAGTCAAAGAATATTTTTATTAATGTTGTTACTTTTTGTTGCAGTGTGTTTATTTTAAGAAACTTTGCCAGATATATGAAACAAACATAATGAAATAAGCCCTCTGCCGTTTAGCTGCTCTAAATTTACTATAAACAAAGATTATTGGGGCTTTATTAGTATAAAATAGAAGTGAGCCTGCAATACTATATCCAACAATTCAATGCGTTTGACTTGACCCTCTGTTTCCAATATGATGAATGAAGTAATATCAGTAAGACAGCCTGGGATTAAAACAACTTGGTTGAAGATTCTAGCAATATTTTCTGCTAAAAATGTTAACTAGAAAAACCTCTAAAAAATATATACGGTGCTTTAGACAGCAAAGAAACCACTGCTATCCTTAAAATTGGCTTTAAATATTTAAACCACTTACATTTAATTCTCTTTTTTTCTCTACAGTCTTCCAGTAGTGACAGTAGTGGGATTAGCAGCCCAGACCGAATGGCTGGAGCAATGTCCAGCATTCAGAGCCCTGACCAAAGAAGACTCCATATTACCCAGGCTCCCTGCAGCCCTATTACCCCAACTCAAGTGGCAGAAGATCCAGCCATCTCCATGAGCCAAAACAACGTCTTATATGACCACATCAACCGCATCTTGAGAGAGGCCCACTTCAGTAGCCTGCAAACTCGTGGTCAGCAAGGGCCAACGTGATTGGCCACGACTTCTCACATCCTTTGACATATGTACAGGGGACCTGTGAGAGGGACTTTATGGGCCACTTTAAGGCCTGACACAAATAGAGGCCCTCTAAATACATTTGTTTTCATTTCCTGCAGCACTTTTTCATGTCTGTAGTGTTTATGTGGGGCTTCACTCGATGTGTTGACAATAAATGCCACATAGGTGCTATATAAAAGAAATCTCATGACAAACATCAAGTTTCTGCCAGATTATGTGAGATTTTCCCCGCTTATTCTAGTAGACAGTCACACATGGTGCTATGCAGAAGATGGGTCGTGTTTTGACTATCTAAGAACATGTATTTGGCCATTGTACCACATTTGAACGCTTTGGCCAGTTGAGTCAAGGGAAAGACATTGAGTTATTATCTTTGCTTAAGCCCTTTGAGAGCTGAACAATCATATGATTATAATCACAGCCCTGCTTTGGACATGAATCAAGTAATTCTGGGAAGATTACTAATGCTGTTGGTGTGTGTTTACAAAATATCTAAAATGTAACTCTGTCAGTTTGGTTGTCAATGGAATTTTAAGTTTTTGGGACTTGATGATTTCTTACATATCCAAATCTCAGGTTTAGTGAGATGCCATGTGCCATAAAGTGGACTTTGTAGCTATGGTTTAGACTTTAAACAAGGAACTTGGCGCCAGATCTTTAGAACATTCATATAGCGTATAGTCTATAATCTTTCACCTTTAAGAAAACCCACATTAGCAAACCACAATAAGAGAGAGAGAGATTTGGGCTATCTGAATCTAATGAATGCATGCTAGACTCAGGTCTGTTAATGATGTAGATAATGAAGCACTTTTTAAGTAAGAATTTAAACACGGTATACGGAATTGACAGTTGAATCAATGCTCAAAGTCTCTGTAAATCCATTAAGTGTTTCTAGGTGTTTGGTTGTTGAATGAAATCTACAGAGGATCCAAAAAGTATTTGAAGGGTTAAACTGTATGAATGTCATTGCATTAAATAAAATATCCAATTTATCAAACTATTTGAAAGCACAAGCACACTTTCCAAATAAACCGTTTAAGCCAAAGGAAATTTGTTAGAATTTAGAAGAGAAAACAATATATTTGTAACATGACTTTTTCTGAATGTCAGATGTAGAGTGTCCAAGTTGAAGAACAACACCTGTGACTTTGAAGATCTACAAGTGACCTTGGGACCTGTTTAAAGAAACTAAATATGAAAAAAGGTCAGTTTTAAGCAGCAATCTGCATCCTTAGGATAATTTGTGCAGCTTTGATATGTTTTGTATGTAATGCAATGATATTCATGCGATTTAAAGGATAAAATACGCCTTGGTATCACTCTGTTAAACATTCATACAGGAAAAAGGTTTGAAACATGCTGGTTTAGTTCAGTCTTAGTACTGTGTAACACAAGAATTCTTCTATAGGCAAACCATAAGAAATGACCTAAAATTAGCCTGTACCTAACTAAGAACTCCAGAGTGCTCTTCAGAGTCTTAAGAAATAATTCATAACTCATTTTGCTGTTTTTATGCATTGTTTGACCAACATATACAACGGCTTACGTAATTTCAGAATGCTATAGCAAACAAGTATGATGTAGTGGTCTTACTAAATTAAAATGCACAAATATACTGCAGTCTAGTTCAGTCCTGTTTAGACATACGTGAGTTCAACTAGAATCTTCAACTAAGTTTCAACTAAGCTTAGTTAAAGCAGATATAAGGGCGGTTACATCTTTTTGATCCATTTATAAAGCAGGCAGTGTAATTGTGTATGAAATAATAAAAATACCATCAGCTTCTGGTAATGCACAATACTGTTCAACCCAGACACTGTGTGGAAGTCTATTAGCTTTTGATGATGAGAATCATCACAGCGATCAACATTCTGTTTTGTATGTAGGACTGTACATAATATATAGCTAGCATATATATGATATTCAAAATCATTGTTATTTTATGAAATGTTGCTCTTATGTAAATGAAAATAAAGTTTTTTAATGATATATACTTGTGTGCAGGTGTGGGGAAAATTGTTTCAGGTATATGTGAATGGGCACAACGAGATTTGTTTATTGAAACCTGCTTTTCCTGATTCATGGCTTTTGTTGTGACAAGTTTGGTAACCACTCGTGAGCATTAAATACTATAACATTTTTTCACACACGACAGCATTTTTATACACATATTTGCACATTAGGTAGACGTTTAACGTTTTGGCAAGATGCATTTTGATCAAACTGAACTGTAGGTGATAAAGTTTGTTCTTATTTTTAAAACACAGACAGGAAGACATTAGTGCTTTTAGTAGGAAAGATTATAGTGCAAATTCCAGAGCACAGCAACTGTTGGGGAAACACTGAAGTTAAACGTGAAGTGTGTCACTTTTGTACCAGCAGCCTTGTCAAAACTGCAAAAATAATTAAAATTTTTGAACACATTTTTTTCTGCCACTGGTCAGAAAAACAGATTTTGTCCTCAACTCACACCACTGAGCTAATGTTGCTTACATGGGCCTGGTTATCCACAGTCTTAACATAGTATTTCAGAAACATTGATCTACAAATACAAATGACTTGTTTCTGCATATTAAGATGTTGAATAATAATTAAATACGATTACATACTTCACCTCTAAAATAAAAACACAATTCAAAAGCATCCTGAGTTGTTTCTCAACCGCATCTCACTGAATTCAGAATAAGCCTGTTTCACTAGCAGCATTTACACAGTGTGTTGAGTGAACCAGTCATCCTTATGTTAAACATTTTCTTTTGAGGATTTCACTTCCATAGGTTAAGACAACGGCCATGATTACATGCATAAACTTCATAAAAATAGTCTTGATTGGGATGTTGCACTCAAGTTAATGCAGTTACATTATGCATACATAACTGGAATATGACAAACTTGTAATATTACTTTGTATTTCCATGTATGTGTAAACTTTGTCAAGTACAGCAGTTATACTGTTACCTGTTTGAATTTCAATCACTCGTCAGAAATCAGTCATAGGCTGATTTTAGCAAATAAAATGAATTTTCTTGCAGAAATCAAACTCACCCTGAACAAGCAAATCAAGGTCATTAGGTTTATTAGAAATTTACAGACATGTAAGTTTGATCAGGGTTGTAGCCAAACTCTGCAAGAAAGGTCTTAATAAATAAACGGTCTAAATAAATGTTGGCATCAGAGATTGAGGAAGGAGAAGGCAGAAACTTGCTCATTGCATTGCTCAGACCCACCAGGAGTAGATGCAGGTGACCCTATAGTTCTCTCACATTTTTTCTCAATGTCTGTGTCTGCTGTGGCCTCCACACCAGCCTCTATATCTGATTCAACAGAAACAGGTTCAACCAGACATACAGGTTTGCTTCTGTTGACTAACTCCATTCCACTGAAGAGGGACAGTCTGGAGACTTCTGAGAGTTTGAAGCTGTCAGTGGGTATGCATTTCTTCTCTTCATGTTCTCCTCTGAGCTGAGACTCAGGTGCAGTCATGTGACCTTGCAGGTGGTCCGTAGATGTTGAATTCTCTGATGGAATAAGTTGTCCTGGAGGGAGGGTGTTGGTTAAAGATTTGGAGGGCTGGTCTGACAGTGAAGAACTCGAGGAGGCCGGACGCCTGGGATGAGTGACACTACTGAGCAAAGCTTCAAACTGCCGTAGGAGCTAGTGAGACAAAAATAAATTACATAAATACAGTATTGCATTTATCCATATATTTGATTGCAATGGTACATTTGCAACAGTCTGATGTTAGCATGTTACTAAAGACCAAATATACAGTGTGCAATTTTTTAAAATGGCAAAACCAGCATCTTTCCAAGCACACAAACATGGTTCGGATCACAGTACCTTGGTTGCCTTGTTGGCAACAGGGCCTGGAGTTCCTTCACTAAGTTGTGCAAGGCGCTTGTGTGTGATATTAAAAATATGGTCTAGGGAGAGGAAGTCTGACGACATCAGGCAGGCCAGAGCACACAGCGCCCTCTGCAGGAGGGAAGGAAATAGAACTCAAGACATGGAGCTTTTTTTGTATTTCAAATAATGTTCTGAAGTTAAATGCAAGTTAATAGGGAATCGTACCATTTGCACAGTTTGCGTGTGGTCCTGAAGTTTTCGAGAAAGAAGCTCAACCACGACCTCACAGTTGAGAGTGGAACATCTTAAATTCCAGAAAACAATGTTCATTTATTATTTAAATTATACTGTTGAAATGAACGACTTTACTGTGAAACTGCATGTACTTACATAATAATGCAAGAATGTTTGTAAATCAATGTTTAGTTACTACATCTGACCCACACTGATGCCAAAATCAAGAACACTGATACATGAATCATTTACTCTTTGATGAAGTGTTGACTCTCCTCTCTGGACAGAAAGACTTTGGAACCGCTGATCAGAGCATTGATAAGTGCCATCTCCTGACCACAGTCCCCCAACTGCATGGCCTCCACACTGATTCAAATACACACAGACATATCAAAACAGTCAAGAAAATATTGCACCTTTATGACAATTAATTATGCAATTAAAAAATTATTATTGAAATTATTAAATTTTTTTTAGGACTCATGAAAACAATTGTTTTTGGCAGTTATTTTTTAATTCTAATCAACCTGCCCCTTACCGCTCTGATAGGTCACCGCTCTCCCGACTCGCCCCTGATTGGCTGCCCGAGCCACCCGACTTGCTGCTTCTGCCCACTGAGGTCTGGCTGACTGGCACGTTCTCTTGGGAGGAGTTGTGGGAGGAGCTGTGGCCACTGTCTGTCTCCTCCCAGCCTCCACCAGCCTGCCCTGGACACCTGTGAGAAGCTGCGAGGTGGAGACAGCGGCGCTCTTAAATTCAGTATCAACATGGACTTTTGACCGGAGGCCTGACTTGCGTTCGGCTCACCTCTGTGACTGTGGGATTGGACGTTGTAGGCACACGCTGGCATGGCCATCTCCACGGCAGCCGACGGAGCCGCCACGGCATGGTAGTGGTTGTCATGGAGACGAATTCCAGGATGCTCAGATGGAGGAAGAACAGCGCTGACAACCACTTCAGCAGCTCTCTGAATCTTGTCCAATAGAGTTGCTCCATCTTAACAAGAGAGATAATAACAGGAAACGCAACAACCAGAGAAAATTATGTTTAGCTCTAGACTTGGATAAATAACCTAAATCGGCTGCTTCTTACTGGACTCTGTTTTTACAGGGCTGTATCCGAACCCCTGCATGCCAGACCTGAGTGACTCGGAGCCCATTCCTGCAAAAAATTAAACCAAAGGGCTTTCATAATCTCAAAAATAGCTGTAGAATGACCATATTCTGGTGTGGGCAACTTAAAGACATGGATTATTGGTAGCTTATATTCACTAAAGAATATAGAAAGCAAAGTATTAATGTTTGGTGTTAAAAATCACAGGCGTTTGGAGACATTATTAGATATAAACTAAATCTGCTTGGATCTCTTACCCAGAGATGTTGTCACTGTTTTGCATGGAGCGAGTCCAGAATCTGGGGACATTGTGTCATTAAAGAGTAGACTGGCCAACTCCTGTATTAAAACAAAGGTTGATATCTCAATATGACAATAAAGATCATTAATAAATGAATGTACAGTAAATAAATGATAAAAGTATAAGTTAGTGATTCTTGTATGAATTGTATTTTGTATATCTGTTATAAAACAGAAGTGCATTCATGTTAGTTATATAGCATGTTAGTTTATATAGTTAACATTTGATATAGTTTATAATATAACATTACATTATTCAGGAAAACAATTCAGATTAGAAACCAATTATATATAAATAGATGTACTGGAATTAAGTGGCTCAATCATAGTGATTTGTCAATCAGAGGATTTTAGAGATTATTTAACCTGAGCCAAACTTCTGACTTTTTGAAAGGAGGCATTGCCATGGATGGGGTCGGGGGGGCCACTGTACACTAAGGGAGACACAATATTGTCACAATTTTAGTAAAAGATGTCAACATGACATCAAAATGAATTGTCTACTTTCCTACAGTGTGCACTGTGAATTGTTCTTACCAATAACTTCCTGTATAAATGTAGCATTCCGCCGTAGCTCTGTAAGGAAATGAGCTGGTCCGTGGCTACATAAATGTAGGAGAATCTTCAGGACCTTGGAAAACACCAACAGCACACTGTTTTTCAAAACTAGAGCCAGGATTTCATAAACAATTACATAGACAACTGGATGTTCATGAGATCTTACCTTTACTTAACTACTCATTGAGAGTCTGTGATTCACCCCTGCAAAGTTTGAACTTAAAAACCTTCAGTCATCAACCTAAGTCTACCACTAAACCCCATCTCACCTTGAGTTTGACGTGACAGGACTCCATTTGCAGTCTATCCAAGAGGTTCTCCAAAAGACACTGACAGCAGCCCACAGACTCATGAGAAATTTCTTAGGTTTCATGAGAATCAAGGTTCACATCATAGAACGTGCTTTATTCTACCTGACTTTGCTGAGGAGCTTGAGAAAGGATACTGCTGATTTCCTCAAAAAGATAACCAGGACATGGCGATTCGTCATCTGCTGTTGCCCGCATGAGAAGGGGCACCTAAAACATGGACCAAGAAAAGAAGTGAGCAGGACCAACTTGTCCACAAACCTGCTAAATTATTTATCTGACACTTTTAACTTACTGGGTCTCAGCCTTAAATTTTTGGGGTAAGTGCCTTTATGGATCAGACCTTGTGAAACTGACATTTGGAAACACTAACATGAAAACCTTAAACCTGAATCCTCTTACCAAAAAGTATTGTGGTGTTACCATGGTATCAGATGGTAATACCATGATCATATATGTATATATATGTCTATGTATATATGTATATATATACATATATACATAGACAGTAATATATCCATGATCAGAAATATATATTATGGTACTAAAAGATTTACCATAATTCTGCACCATTGTTTTCACATAATACCATCAAAAATACCACCAAACTACTGTTGTACGTAAATACTGTCATGATACAAACCGAATACCATGATATTTCCGTATTGTACATGTCCAACAACCACAGCAGTGACATTGTACTTGTTTGGATGTTTAATTTTGTTACTAGATATTAACAAATATTAATCATATACTGAAATAAACAATCTAGTTAACCACTGCTAGCTCCAGCTAACTAATAAACATTACAGGACATGATCTGGTGTCAAAGGCTGCTCAAATGTTAATTTTTTTCTGATGCCACAAATACGTACTTTTTGTAGGAAAACCAATCGCTCCAGTAATGTAGCCATGACATGTAATAATATGTTTTTTCTTCGGTCTATGTACCATTTCTTACAGGGCGGATGACTGTGCAGGTCCTCCCTGCCCAAGAATATTTACACGAACCACACGGACTCTGCCTAGCTCGACCACTCAGGCTTGATATAGTGTGTTGTTTTTAACTGTAGTTCAAAATATGCGTTTCACGAGGGAACCACATCATCAAATCATCACAACAATTCAATCATTAAATACAATTACGTGTTTGATACGTGTTGTTAATACAAATAATTTAAATACAAAACAGTACGCTATTGAAGCCAATATTACTATAACCAATAGAACGCTCGCTTAAGGCACATGTGACTAAATAAGGAAGTTAATCCAATGCGATGTTGTTGACTCTCTTGAAAATGTCTTGGGTCTCTGTTCCTATTGGCTCATCACAACACGTACGAAATAGATATAACCAATCATAAGGCAGAACGATTGATCCGTGGCATCGATTAATGCACCGATAGGCCGGTCTTTGGTTAATGGGAGTTGTACGCATGTTGCCTTAGAGGTCACTAGCATGGCGCTGTCCATGTTTAACATAAACTCAGGGATCAGTGTTTTGTGAACCAATATGAACCGGCACGATTTTCAATCAGATCGAACGTGTTAACAGACATTAACCTTAACGAATTTTTATTTGTGACTATATACAAAACTGTTGTAGCAGAACCATGTCTGGTTCAAATGTCTGGACTCGCAGCAGAGCAAGAATGAGCCTCTTTACGGAGGCGTTTGCACAGTGCTCACCAGAGGTACATCATTCATTCAGCGTTGTTACTGATGAAGTAATTAAAGAGTGTATTTTTGCGTATTATGTATATAAATGTATATTTTATATATGTAAACATATGTATGTCTTTTTTTATTATTAGGCAGCTGTCTATGGTAAATGTGTGGCCGCCACAACAACTGGCAAACAGGAGCTGACCAAAAACATGTGTGCTAAAGAATTTGAAGCATTAAAGACCTGCTTTCAGTCTGCTGTGAGTTAAATTAAATCTGTATATCTATATGCGGTATGTAATATTTTTTACATGCCACATATAGATATTTTTTACATATAAAAAAGTATATACTTTTTTATATTATATTGATCTTTCCTACTAATTTTGTTGTGTTTGCAGGCCAAGAAGGTGATGAAGTGAAGAACACTGTGCATTAATATATTAACCATGATAGTGTTTGAAATAATTATGATTAACCATAAGTCTAATCGTAATTGTAATGTACATTTTCCTCTAACTGTAAATGTATATAGTGTTTGAAGTGCATAACTGATTACACACAAAACTGTAGTAATTGTGTTTTTATTTTTTATGAAAAGTTAAATAAATAAATGATCCTTCTCTGTTAAGAGGAAATGTTACAAAATAATACACAAAGACGTTTTGAGCAAAGTTCTGTCACCAGCTGTATCATTATAAATCTGTTTTGACATATCAGTATATCAGAATGTGTAATAAAAGGGCCAGACTAATCCTAACCAGACATTCTGTGCTGTTTGGAGTCTTTAATTGATGAGGGAGAGGCCGAATGAGTTATAAGATATGAGGTGTCAGATGATGGGTGGCCATTATCATGCCATTTTCCACTGATTGCAGATCAGCATTTGAGTCAGGCTTCAAATTTGGACTTGAAACCGAGGATGGCGGTTTTAGGGGTTTTGTTTCCAATCAGACGAAAGTGGGGAGAAACATGAAAGGCCAGCTGATTAATGTGTATCCACAGGGTGCATGTCACTGGCACCACAAAAGATTATAGGCTCTTATTCGTCTCATATGGAACATAAAGCTGCACCTCTGTTAAACACACCCTTCCTTCACCCTCATTAACCAGATGTTAATTGATAGAAGGGGCTATAAAGACAGCCACTAATGATTTGAGATCAACAAACAATTCAACCAGCCAATTAGAAGGGTGAACAGCTCTGGTATATAAATAAAAGTATGTTGCTAGCAAAGCAGTGCCCAGAATATGTACAGGAAACACATGCTACAGGTTATGCTACAGCTTTGTCACAATCAATGTTCATGGCCTTTATTCATATGGGCTTCATTTGCACGTTTTCTGAGCACTACAGGGTGTTAATTGAAAAAGAATGGTTTGGTGCAAATGGTTGTGTTTGGTCCAAATTGGCTATAAAGAGGTTTAGAGGTGCCTTTTTATCTTGCTGACATTGAAAAGTACCAATGCAGACAATCGGTCTCTGGCCAGCACTGGGCATTAAATTATCACATGGTGCCTTATGTTAAACAATTTATTTGTGTAGCTGACATAACATGTCAAACTGTATCTTGCAATTTGACATGCTGTAGTCCATCTAAACTTATTTTGTACTAATTATTATATTTAAATTATCTTTGACATGTCGTGCTTACATAAAATAAACTTAAAACATACTTTCCTTTATATAGCTATACAGATTTGTACATCTAAATGTTAAGAAATAAAAGATTGTGGATGTGTCTGCTTGCATTTGACATCTGAACAGTAAGTTTATAAAGCAAGCAAAGGTTAGAACACAACAAATATTTCACAATGACCTGCTGTTTCATATAAATAACTTTATTAATTTAACCCAATTAAAGATCGAACTAAAGAAAATTTACTAACAAAGTCACATTTAGGCCAAACAGTTCTTAAAGAATTAGATTATTATCCTCTGGTGCTAAAATGCAATGTGAATTTTATTTAACACATCCTCTGGTATCTTTCAAACAAATGCACAATATTATTAGAACCACATTACTGACCAATAAGAAGGCAGTATTCCATGAAATCACTTATGACCTCATACCAGATTTTCTCAAAGAGAGCAGGAAACTCTTGACTTGCCTATCCAGCAAGGTATAAAAGATGAACAGTTTGAAGTTAAAAAAAGACAAACCCACATACTGTGTGGGTGTAACAAATCTCACATACTTATTACTGCAGCATATTAAACCACAAGGCACCTGACCAGAATGAAATATACTTGGGTGAGAACATGGAATGTAGAACAGCAGAATAATGTAACTCCTGAACAGTGAAAATGAGAAATGTGACAATCATGCTCAGCACTAAACCATGAGTTTACAAAATGGAATATCTGTAGGGTCCAATTTCAAAACACACTTAAAGAGACTCAGACAGTTCTTTCTAAACACATGAAAACAAAAACATGAAGCACAATACAATTTTACCCAGCTAGAAACAGACATAACTAGCACAACGAAATGATCATTAGGGTATCATTTCAAAAATGTTTCAGAATATAAAATATTTTTTAAAGTCTCCAAAGACTCTTAAAAACTTAAGAGCAAAAGTACACTTGAGAAACAGTGAAGACTGATGGGAAAGGTCTCACCTCAGGACATTTGTTTGCATGGTGCTGTACTATTAAACAGACAGATCACTGAACCAGATGTTAGCCAAGATAACATTTACACTCCATGTTAATTATACACAATAGTCAAGTATCCAATAAATGATCTGAGAGTTCATAGAATTAAGATTTATAAAATAATCACTTAAATTTTTTTTAACTCGCATTCATAAATTTGACTGTGGCAAACTACCAGATTTCTATTTTCATTTACAGAAGGTAAAACCTAAACTGGAAAAATTAAATACTGTATACCTCCACATCGACTTGCAATTAACATTATTAGCCACAAGGGGGTGAACTTGAGCCTCTTGTACTAATATGCAATAGTCCAAACCACAATATTCCACAATGCCCTGTGTGCCCATCAAGGCCCAATTTTTTCTTTTATTTTTTTCCATTTCTTTTTACTGTAATGACGCTCAGTTTATTACACCAGACACTCAGTTTATTGCACCAGATTCAGCAAAATCTCACAACACAATAATGGAACCTCACAAGAGACTCTGGATACATGTTCCCTGCAGAACACTGAAGGATCAAAGCAAAACGCTCATTGTCGTCATGAGCCCTTATGAATAAAGGAATGCTGTGTCTTACATAAAGGCATCTAGTATTAAAAGTGAGAAGAAAGGAGATCACATTTTCTTACGGTCACTTCCTACTTTATCAGCGCGTGCATGACTGCATGTCCATTTGAGAGGTCCTAAAGTTCAACCATAAACTGGTGTGGAAACACCTGCAAATTCACAGATCCTCATTCTGAAACAATATGGAACTCTAATCTTCATTCTCCTGACTCTGAAGAGTCTGTTTGAGTTGGCGCGTGTGCACCAGAACCCCAGCCATCAGCTGTCCCTCCAGGGCAATGTGAAGGTCTGACCCTCTCAAGTTCAGGAGAGGATCCACTCCGATGCCTCCAACAACCTCAGTGTCCACATCTCTGCGCCTCCTCTTGAGATCCATCCCTCCATCCTCCCTGCTCCTCTTCTCTTCTTTAATCTTCTCCTCTTGCAGTGGGACTATGTTTTCCTTTAAGTCTCTGCCTCCTTGTTTGTTTGGCTCAGGTTGGTGTCCTGCTTTGGGGGCGTCGTTGTCCTTCTCGCTGGATTTTTGAGCAACAATGACATGATCTAACCGTTCTTGTTGCTCAGACACCCTTTTCTCCTTCTCCACCTGTTCAATGACTTCTTTTCCGGTTTTCGCTCTCACCTGTTTCAACTTCTCTGCTTCAAGCCTTTCCCTCTCCAGTCGCTCCTTTTCCTGACGGACATGTTCCAGCTCCTGCTCACGTGCCAGCTGTTCTCGCCTTTCCCTTTCCTTCCGTTCTTTCTCCACACGGACCTGCACCTCCTTCTCAATCCTTTCCTTCTCCAGCCTCTCCTTCTCTATTCTCTTTTTCTCAGCTTCAAGTTGGGCTAATTTCTGTTTAACTCTCTCCTCCTCTTCTGCTATAGCCTCAGGATTGACTGCGGGTGGGTCCGGCTGACGTTGGCGTAGCGGAACCCCTCGGGCACCAACCTCTTTATCTGCCGCTTTGTTGTTTCCTGCATCATTTTTAGGTGGAAGCTCCTCCTTTTTAGGAGCTATGACACCTTTGTCTTGCAGTGACTCATCCCCATTATGGGGAAGCACGGCTGCAACGTGAGCCGCTGCAGGTTCTTTTGCAGCATGCTCCTCAGGCACTGCAACAGCTGCATGCGCAGCTTCTTTCTGGGGCTGATGCACTTGGTCTGGAGCAACAGCAGCAACATTGGGCTGCACTCCCCCATCCAATACTCCAGACTGCTTCTGCATTTCAGCTGCAGCCTCTCCTACACAAGATATGATGCGTTTTACTACCACATTTCATGCGACAATGCCAAGCAAAATGCAAACATTCATTGAAATAACAGGCACATAAACTGAAGAAGTTGTGTAACTTGCACATACCAGCTGCTGCTTTTGGTTCAACAATTTCTTTTATCTGATGGACCTCCTTGTGCTCCTCAGCCACAGCTACGTGTTTCTCCTCCTGGTCCACATGCCTTTTCGGCTGTTCTGCTGCCTTTGGCTCCTCCTCTCCCTCTTTGATTTGATGAATTTCCTTGTGTTGTTCCTCAATCACAGCCAGGAGTTTCTCCTGCTGGTCCAGAAGTCTCTTCTGCTGTTCTTGCTGTTCCTTAATAACCTGAAGCAGCACAGCATGGTCCAACTGACCCTCTAAAGATCAGCCAGGAAGGAAGGAAAAAAAATAAGAAACAATGACCCACCATGCTTTGAATTATACTGCAAGAAATGCACATTTAAAGATTTGAATGTAATTTGTATATAATTTGTATATAATTAAATGCATTGTCACTTATGAAAATGTAATTAACTGTTCAAACAAGCTATAGCAAATATCGCAAAGATTGCTTACCAGAAAAAGGCATATTACTACAAAACAACCCAAAATGTTTTCTTAAAGGTGCACCTGCAGCGTTTATGCAACATCACACTAACGTTTATGCCATGAATGAACATGTCGTAAGTAATTTCAATGTTCAATAAACAGGAAGTTATCAAAAGTACTTAGCTAGTCATGTGACGCCAACATGTCTGCCTCTGTAAGGCTACACACTTCATGTAAAATAAAGCAACCTTTATTAAGTCACCGATTTGACTGGATTCATTGTGTTTTAAACATTTTTTAAAGACAATTTCTTTATGCATAAAAAACATCTGAATTCAATTCACATTTATTTGTGTAGCTGCGTTAAAGCTGCTTTTTGGGGTGGGTATTTCCCTTATTTCAATTACTAAGGGGGAAAAATGACATAGCGCACCTTTAAGAGGTATTTCAGGGGATGTTAAACCTTAAACGTTGTTCTGTTGTAATGGTAGCTAACTGGAATAACTTTTGTGTTGCATTTGGCATCAGAATTAGCTGATAGTGAAGCTGTAGTGAAGTTCACACACACATCTGTTAACTAGATCAATGACAGACACGAGTTACACAGATAACGAGTCACACAGTATTGGTTATTCACAGCTATGATCTAAGGTTAAAGTGTAGGAGAGTACAACTCTGACATAAGACAGACCGTCTCGTACCTGCAACAATCTTTTTAATCACTGCAGGAGGCAGGAGTCCGTGGCACAACAGAAGGGCGGAGGAAGATAAGAAATCAAGACAAAAAGAGTGTAAGACAGAGAAAGAGTGCAAAGTGCCTTAATGAAAAACCAAGCCAAGGGAGAGAGACAGAGATTTAAAATTGTGACATTCATCAGAAAAAATACAACTCTCAATGACATCACTAACAGAAGAAAAATAGGGCTAGGAGAAAGTTTTGCAAAAGCCAGAAAAATAACAAGGCCCAAAATCAAGTGCCAAATGAGAGTAAAAATGATTAAACTGGCTTATTTACTACACAGCTGGATGAACAGAAAAATTGTCAAATTGTGTGAACTACAGTCTGACCCCCATTGATGTAAGTGACAGGAACTATTCAAATCTAACAGTCTACAACAGAAAATATCCGTCAGGACTCTTGTACTTTTAAATCAGACGTAAGAATGTATCTCCGCTACATGTAGTGTATGTCCTACATGGAGTGGAGATATAAAGGAAGGGGTACAAGGCAAAGTGAAGATTGTCCCTTGACTTAAACTCATGAGGTCAAACATCCGAAATCTTATAAACCAGGACACACCATTGTTAAAGTCATCAACACACACTTTCTGTAGGCGCCGGCTATAGTTCAGATATGTGATGGATCAACCACTAACCTTCCATCTTATCTCCATCCACGTCCTTGACGGCTCCTCCGTCTTTTCCATCAGGAACCTTGTCTTCTTTGTGCTCTTGCACAGGAACTTGCTCCTTCACTGCTGGAAACAAAGCCAGAGTCAATGAATGAACAAATCATTACAGTGGAAAAGGTCACGGAAACATTGTTGAACCTTATGATGAGAAATCTTATATTAATGGAATATAACAAAAAACAAAAAGGTCAAAGATGTTGTTTTACAAAGTTTATCAGTCATCCACACCCAACAGAAACTACATTATTACTACATTATACAGAAACTGAATATTTTCTGATGAAACTATGAGTGGTACTTGTACACTTCGAGTCAGAACTGAAAGGGTTTGGAGAGACTCACGTTTCTCAGCCTGAGGTTCAGGTACTTTGGCCATCTCCTCTGGCTTCTTCTCTGCAGCAGCTTCATTCTCCACATGCTGTTCTTTAATGACTGGCAGGTTCTCTGGTTCTTTGTGGACCACCACCACTGGCTCAAACTTCTGATTTTCTGGTTTTTCAGGCCTGTTTAAAACCTCATTGGCTTCATGCTTGTCCTCTTCAACTGCCTTCTTCACTACAACTACTTCTTTCCTTGGCTCCTCCTCTTTAACAGATTCTTGCCCCACCTCTTGAGCTTGCCCTGCCCCCTGTTCAGCAAGAAGCTCTTCTTCCTCCTCTTTGACAAGCTGTTTACTTTCTACTCGCTCAATATCAGGTTGCTTCTTTTCCTCCTCCAGCTCCTCCTGGTTTTTATTCTCATCTACAGGGACTCTGTCATGAGGGATGGGTGGCTCATGACGGTGGGCTTCCCCGTCTGGGACTGCAACTCCTGTAAATGAGAAATGGGACCTCGTGACCTCTAAGAACTTTTATACGTACCCACAGACATGAATCACAGAACATTTGGGCTTGAACGGGTAGTTTTACCTGCTTCAGGACGGTCCAGCTGAACCTCCTCCTTCTTATTCTTTTGCTCATCTGCTTTCACAGGTACTTTAATTTGAGGAGGCTCTGCTGGTACCTTCTCTTTCAGCTCTTCCACCTCTATTGGGGGCTTGATAATGTCCGGCTTCTCTCCTGGATCAAGTTCTACTATCTTCCCTTCCACTGAAAACACAAAGAGACACTAGAATCACATGTGCAGAATAATTTTTGCCTTTAAATTGGTTGGGAATCAATGCCATTCAAACTATGCATCCCAATCCAGGCCATGGCAAGATAACTGAAACCAAATCTATATTCCTGCCGACCAATCGTACAGATCCCTTCATGTATATCATATACAGACCAGTAGGGGGCAGCAGAGTATGAAAGACCACAGCCTATGAGCAGAATGGTAGATTTCCAACGTAGGTGCGAGATGGATGCTCAGCGCTTTCCATATAACCTTGCATTTGTCCTGTGCAAAGCAGCCTTTGAATATTTACAAAGTCTGCTTTAACCTGAGCCTGTACCATACTGCAATGTTACAGATAATCTACTGTGAGACAGCATATATACATACCCAGAAATAAGTTAAACATTGATAATGAGAAAGAACAGCAGCCCTGACAAATGTTATCTATGAGAGAGATGGGGAAGTGAGAGAGAGGGAGCGAGAGCTGGAGAGACAGAGGGTGGTTGAGAAATGGAGGAAGAGAGAGAGAGCTAGAGAGAGAAAGGAAGGTAGAGAGAGCTAGGGAGCTACAGAGAGAGGGGTAGAGAGCACTTTAAAACATGGCCCTTTAATCTTTTTCAGGCTAAGGGCCATTTGGTGGATACAGAGAAGGTGCAGCACCTGTTACATATTGTATAAAAATGGGCGCTGCATTTTAAGCTTTGCCTCAAGCCCCCAAATAATAATTGGCAGACCCCCTGCAGTACACTCACAGACCCCCTAGGGGTCACAGGCCTTCCTGTTGAAGACCCCTTTATAATACCAAGCCTAAATGTGTTTCTTTTAACCAATTATTTTAACCTTTTGACATCACTACCATTTTTAAGTTTCAATTTCATAGGTTCAACAAAGGAAAATCTACATGTCCCCACTGAAACATGCTGAAGTCTCCCTTGGGGTCCCTCATACCCCTAGTTGAAAATCACTGGGCAAGTTAATTGAGAAAGTAGGTCAACACAAGTGAAACTTAATGTGTTAATGATTACTAAATGTCATTAAAGAAAGATTTAATAGAAAAATCTAGTATTTTAATATTGCGAGAGTCTGGGTAGGGGCCCCACAATCAGCAAAGGATGACATCTACTGCTTTAAAGTAAAGGAGCGCTTGGGCGCAATTCTGAAAGGCACGTGTTCATACAGCTGCAAACAAACACCTCCGCATGCCCGCAGGCCCCCAAGTTCCTCTCGCTCACTCTCGGGAGCCCCACGTTTTCACACATCTGCCCTCGTCCGCACGCCGCAAACAGGAAACAGGTGTGGAAGTGGGTGTCCGTTCGGTGATAAATGCCGGTGTCAGCCGACAGGAGGGAGCGAAAGGGGAGAGGAAGGAAAAGTGATAGAAGAGAAAAGAAGAGGTAATGGTGGATGAAGTTGTTGGGATGTCCCTGGCATTTGCTTTTAATGATCCTCCGTCCTTTTTATACCGGTCTGTACCATTTTCTGTGCCCTCTTCCAGATTTGGACGCCCTCCCACTTCCCTCCCCTGACCGGAGCCATAACGGGAAAACGCCACCGGCCGTCTCACTGCCGCACTGGGACGCAGAGTGCTCAGGTTTGAAGGGCACCACTCAGGTCAACGATTTAAAGAGGAGAGGCCTGCTACAGCTACTCATCATCGCAGCTCCATCGCTATCCTTTTATTTCCAACTCATTCTCTTCCTCACTCTCTCTTTCTCATTATAACTTGTCCTCTCTGAACCTCCTGTCTGTTTTGTGTCATTTTTCAACTGATAACTTTCTCTGCATAAATATAAAGCATCTGATATACCGGGCACTTCAGGCAGATCAGGAGCACCAAGGATGGGTTTGTCCTCCATTTCCACTGGGACAACCGGAGGGGGTTTGAATTTCTGCGGCTCACTGGAGGAAATGGACAGTGTGGTGAAGGTACTGATAAGCAGGATTCCGAGACCGACCCACAGAACCAGCTGAAACAAAGTCCACATCAATTATTTTAAAAACATTATAACCATATTTATAATAGTAACTATAAAACATTAATAAATCACATTTTTTATTCCTGCATCAAATTTATTTTGATTTTTTTGTTTATGTGGGCCAAATAAAAAAAGTCTTTAAAAGGTTGTAAAAAAGTGCTGAGAATGAAAACTATTTGTCTTTTACCTCGGACATCCTTATTCGTCATTGACCTTAAAACAGTTTAAATTCCAATAGACGTTACTGCAAATTTAATTTCAGTGGTCTCAAATTCAATACACAAAGCTGGCGAGGGTCTCGCTGGCATTCGTTCTACTATGACGACCCTGCAGTCATTAATGTGCCCAAAACGCTGATGAAATCTATTAAAGCAAACCCCTCCCACTTTCACTCGCCCTGATCTGTGGGTATTCTGCGCGCACTGGCGGACCTGGAAGTGTCTGGCTGCTTGGCACGAGATAGCGGGGTTGGCATTATATGCTCATGCCAACACAAACATCTGCTGTGCTCGTTATGACAAAAATCTCTTTTGGAGTGGACCGTGCCCCAATATCAGGAACAAACACTCCATTGGGCAGGACACAAGTGTTTGGGAAGTGACCCTGGGCATCCCTGGTGGCTAAGGCTCATGGGATTGAGAGTGGCACAAAAGTGTGGCGTGAAGAAACAATGAACAACAAAGTTAATCTAAAATGGCTGCTAACAAATCACACAATGCAAAAGAGGTACAGAATATATCAACATTGTGGCTACACATCAAGTAGGATAAAGCCCTTTGCTAAAACATGGGCTTGTAAGTGGGCTTGAACAGTAAGTTACTTCTAAATAAAACGCCAGGCAAGCGTATGCATACATGTAAACTTACTATATTGTCAAAGAGCAAAAGCTTCTGTAATTCGGGCAGAAAATGGAAGGGCATAGCCCAAGGCACATCCCTACACACGCCTGTGGTGAGAATGACTCTACACAGCAAGTCAATGCACTCGCAGGATACCAAAATTAATGACAAACTCCATTACAAAGATAGGAGAGCAGCTGTCCCTCTCTCACACACAATCTCATTGCATTCATTTTATTTTAGCACACAGCCTTTCAAGATATCACAGACATTTAACACAATGTTTAGCTTGCGCTCCTGTTTGCTTTCAGTGATCTGTGTTTGAAAGCCAATCGATTTTTACTGGGTTATTATAACAGGCTATTTCATTTCAACTATTATAAGAAGCCATAATGTTTTGTTATTTACTCAAAAGGCACCTGGGCATAACATTACTTTAATTGTGCATCTAACAGTCACTTTAATCACTTGGTGTTGTTATTATATACACTGACACAAGTAAAACACTGACATATGACCGTCACCTGTGCAGTCCAGGCATTCTTCATGATCCTCTTGTAGATGAGAGCTGGACAGATGAAGCAGATCAAACTGCCCATGGTGGCTCCAGTTAAACCAAGGATGGTCTCCACTATGGAACACACACATTTGTTTCATATGTTCTGCATGCCGACCATTGATGTCACACAATTTTGCAGTTTCTTGTACTCAAACACTTTGTATTGTGCTTAACACCATTTTTAACACTGCTAACATCACAACAATCGTCCTAAATACAACAGCAAACAAGAACACAAATCCATTCCAGCCTGCACTTTATTCAGACTCAGCGTCAAGGGCTGTTTAAACCGGAAAAAACAGTGCAAGCAATCTACACCATCTCATATCCTCAATCACCACATCCATCCTCCATCAGTCTTTCTCCACAGACCTCTCCATCACATGCTCCACTCTCATCCGTTTATCTGCCTCCTACAATCCTTTCTCAACGTTGCCCTTGCGCAGCGAGGCTGGGCAGTGGGCCCAGGGGGTGTTTTTCATTCTGAGAGCGGCCATATTGTTTTACTCAAATTTATGCCCTGCAGTGTCTACTTCCCTATGGCTGGATTTGTGGCTGCAAGGAAACTGGTGGCCAGCGGAACCGTCATGGAGGACGGAGCTATGGCTTCTTCCATTCAATCGTCTCCGCTAGTCTCACCTTCCCCTCTCTATTAGTCTAATTGGGCCCGCCGAGCCAAACGGAGCCCGCGCCAACGACAGCCAATCTCCATGAAAAATGAATAAAACATGGCCCACCCCAGCATCGCCTAAAAACACACATCTTTATCATCCTGTTCCCCAGATAATGAATGGATGGTACCGTGGAGAAGGATGAGGAGTGATGGAGAGATTGATGGAGAGATATTTTAAAGAGGAAGACGAAGTGGGGAGTGACATCATGGCAGCTTTTCACACTTGAAGTTGTTAACTTAGGGTTATTCTTATCCCTGGGTAAATAAATGACGCGTTTTCTTTTTGTTTCAGACTATTTATATTTTATTCTGGGTTACAAATTAATCCTGTTAATCCAGTTTTCCTGTTCATACAACAACAACATGAGTGTCTTGAAAACTGTTTATATAAACAAATAAATGAAGCCAAACCCTTTTGTTATTTTTGCGACAGCTGTGAATAATACCGGTATTATTGCCGTGGTGACAACAACTTAAGTAAATATCAAAGATGGTAAATCCCATAACACCAGAAAATAATATCATAATTGTCCTGAAAATTAAAGGGAGTCAGTTTGGTCATTCAATTTAGTTGTCACTCTTGTTTGTAACCAAACTGTGTGTGAACACAATTGCATTTTGCACATAACAATTGAACTCTGCTGCTGTGTGAACTTGGCCATAAATTCTTACCATTTGGAATAAGGATGCCACCCAGCATGGTGCCGAAAACGATGCAGAGAGTGATGCTCTTGAAGCGAAGGGGCGGCATGTATCCTCCAGCAGCGAAGGTGCCATCCTTCTGCTGAAAAAACACAATACGAGACACACACTGAGAACACAGTTAACAGACCACCTTCACAAACCTCAGGATTAGAAGACCTGCTACAACATTCCAGGCACACACGTTGTTCCCCAGGCATGGGGAGGTTAAACAAGTGAAATGCATGTTAAGATATTGGGTTTGGCATGCAAGGTTCATAAACCCCCCTTGAGTTCTGTTGTCAAAATGCCAAATTTAACGACGGAGTAAAACCCTTCTGCCGTCTGCGAATCCAGCCGTGTCTGTTCGGTGTGATTTGAGCTGATTCAGCATTGCACTGCTAGAGAGAACATGGGCCAAAATCTTGGCTGCTTTATGGAGGAGATCTAGACCCCTCTGCATCAATCCAGCCCCTTTTATTTCCCCCCTGAATCTCGGTGGGGTTTTATCACTGCCCCAGCAGAATGGCTGCTCGGATGCAGTCGGCAGAGGCTGGATCGCTGATGTCTGCATGGTGGAAGGAGATGGTGGCTCTCAGGGGATGCCTGACGAAGACCAGACTCGGGGTCTGACGTTGGTTCTGTGTAAATCTGTTAAATTCAATGAGGTCTTTATTGAGACTATAAAATTTAGCCAAAAACTTTTCCAGCTGGCACATCAGGAATGAGGAGACACCTGAGTTTGACATTATCCAGCCAGGAATTTAAATTAGAGAAGAATTTCAGTATATAAAAAAACAGAATACATTTCTTTGGGTTTTGTGGGCGGAGTCAGGGAGGTAAAAGACAGAAGGTGTGGTTATCCACCCAGTCCCAGGCCTGTTTTTCCACAACACAGAGACGTTCAGAAATCCTGTCCCAACTAGTTCAGATTAACTCAACCCAACTCAGAACTGTTCATGTTTTTAATACTCTAAGGTTCATTAAAATGTCTTTAAAACTTCTAAATAGGTGCAACATGCCTTTAACTTGAAATGTTGAAATGAAATTTTCTATCCTCACTGAAAGCAAAACGCTGCACAATGTGACAAAATACCATCAATCAGATGAAATCTCATTTTTATAAATTAAACCAAGTGGAGCAAAATTTCGGACCAATCAGATTTAACGACAAGATGGACTATGCAATGACAACATAAACCAAGCAACCCACAAAAATCTAACGCTATTGATAACAATGGCTGGTTAGGACACTGTAAAACTACTTCTGATATTTAAGAACTCGGTTTAACAAGAATGTTACCTGCTGCTCGAATAGCATGGTATTGATGGCCTGCCTGCAGGGCAAGATCATCATGGGGAAGCCCACAGCCACTGACATCATGAAGCCCACACGGATCATCTCCGTCACCAGGTTGGATGGGAAGTTCATCAGCACATTTCCAGCTATGTTATCTGTGAAGCTCACATAACCAAAGAAGCCCACCTGGAGAAGTATATAGTACAGAGTACAGTTTAGCTTTTCAGTCATTTTTGGATATCATAAAAAGGATATTTTAAAATGACTGCAAAATGTAAGAGTCAAGACATTTTAAAAACAACAGGAAATTGCATTCACATTGCATTTAATTCCTGTCATGGTACTTTTAGTTGAAACTTGATTGAAGGGGAACTCAGGATAGGATTGTATTGTGATAGGTTAGGTAATGATTTTATTGGTTAGTAGTATTTTTCCCTGCGTACGTGGCCTTGGTTACCTCAGCAGCAAAGTTATATCATTTTAATGAAAGCTTATCAAAACGTTTTTTTCCATATAGAATAGAAAGGACCAATGAATGGTGCACAATAAAACCAGTGAAATTAACAAAACAATAAAACGGGTCAATTTCGATGTGTTATTTTACTTCAAAAATTGTTTATATTTTCACTGAAAAAGAACTGAGAACAATTGTGACGTTAACTTTTCACCCTTCAAGGTACAGTGTTCAAACTTCACTCCATGTGCCCCCCAAAACATCTCAGCAAACATGTAACTCCATACAGAGGCCACTTGATCCTGCCTGAACTGATCGGCACTAATCCGTCTTATGGAATTATAAAGGAACGTCCCAGCAGAAATCCATGTCTCTTTCCTTGTCTCTTTGATGACCTCATAACCCCTCCTGATGGTGCAATGATATTGTTTTTAAAAATAGAGAACGGCAACACGGTTTTTCAAAGGTCTTTAAAGCCAGTGGGCCCCCTGAAGGCCCACTCTAAGCAGAAACAAAGCAGTGCCTTCCTTCTCCGACCACTCTAGCCTTGATCTATCCACAGAGGAAAAGGTTCCCTTCTGTAGCAACACCAGGCAGAAGTCCTTGAGTCTGCCACAAAACCCCTCTCTATTCTATTCTGCAAACCCTCCCCTGAATCAATCCAGCTTTTGTTCAGGGAGAAAAAAAGCCAGAGACTATGAAATATAAAAGTGGAATACAAAGAATGCAGAAAAAAAATCAGGAGCAATATTATCTCTCAAGGTAACGTTTATACTGTAGCTTTTAGAGGAGAAAGGGGAGTAGAAACATTCTGACGATGTCTTAAAACACATTCTACACAAAGTGGCCCTGAAAATATTTATGAAAGAATAAAAAAAAGTGTCATTTGATGTTGATGGAGCACGTTGGCCCACGTGGATTTTGGAAAAGTTCCCTCTGTTCCCTCAAAGCTTGAGAGAGGAATCGTAAGGACGTTGCAGGGTATCGGTGTAGCAGCCCACACTGGAGGAAGGGCAAGGTCTTGTGGGGGTGCATATGGATCTAAGAGCAAAAACACGAGCAGACGGCTACTCTATATACCTTGGCTCCTCTATTTCTCTGATTGTGGGCATGCAATCCTAGGAGCCAATAAGAACAGAGCATGCAAATGCATGCAGCAGAAGATGCATAAGACATGGCAATGTCTTTTAAGGTTAAAGGTAACGCATGTATAAATAAACAAAAACAACATATAAATAAATATCCTGGTTTCAAAAAACAGCTCTAATTCACCTTCGGTGGTCAACATGTTTATTACATAAATGCAACATAACTACTCATAGTTATGTCATATAAAATCTCTCGACAGCATTTGTTATATGAAATTCCATCAAGTTACATTTAAGGGACTGTCAAACTGTAAACTTACTGTAATGTAGAAGGTGGTTACTACGTTGAGGGAGGACGTAAATATTGTGCTCATTCTCTTCACGGAGGGCTCCTCCAGGCTGTCGTAAGTGGGTAACACTTGCCTACAGAGGTAAGAACTTTTTATATACATCAGGCCCAGGACAAACGTTCTTGTTTAATGCAAGTTAAAGAGTAAATTATGCTTTACATGTATTCATTATGATGTATGATGTTACTGTATTCAGTTATGAGGTACTGTATTTAGAAGATTCTTTAAAAACATCACATTACAAAAGGGAATATGATTATAACAATGCAATTTCTACATGGCTAGATTTATCACGACACTCCAGCAAAATAAAACAAATATAACAAGGATTTACAGGTTAAGTCAAATTTATCATTTCAATATTAGGAATACATAAGAAGATGCTGAACCGTGAGCTCGGACACTAGAGACATAAACATGCAAGAGAGCAAGTGAAGCAGAAATTTAATATAGAAAGACCATCACTCATTTCAGACAAACATCAGACAAAATGGAGGACGAGTGGGAAGCAGGGAGAGCTGAACTGGATGAAACGAACGGAGATAAAGGAGTTCAGTATCATCGCCAAACAAAAAACAGCCACAAAAAGAGCAGAAAGAAAATCTATGTCTGTCATCAGGACAACCAATAAAACCGGACGCCAGCGAAACATTAAATGGGGAATTTACAGCCGCTATATATTAGTGACAAGTGCTAGTCAGACTTTAGCGTGTTATAAAATTTCTTGGCAGTACGGGCCTTTGTTCGGGCCGCATTACTCTCAGCCCACTCACAGCTCTTGCAGACGCAGTCGGAGCCCATTCCTGCTTTTATTGGGATATACAGTACCGCATTCTGAGCTGTTTAGCCAAATGCCTGATCTCACACCAAAGGCTAGTCTGTCTCATAGCTGGAACCCACTCGCAATAAAAACCAGAGCAGAGAGTGGTAGACTTGTACATTTTACCTTTATTTATTTTAACTTGCAGCGCTTGCGAGGCAGCACTGTGTGGATATTCCTCAAACGTTCCCGGTTAATCTCTAAGCATTAAACTTCAATAACTGATTCAGCCCGAACCATTTAACCAACAGACTTTATTAAACTTTGTTTTGTGAACAACTGTTGCCTTTTTTGTAAGCAATGTACTTTTAAAAAAGTTTGATTAAAATTTGAACTTAACTATTTGACTATTGACACACTAATAGAATGCCTACCATCCAAAACATCACAAATAACAGCGATAATGTCTTGTAATATTCACATACTGAATTCTAATTGGTTTATAATACATGTATTTGCATAATTAATTATGACAGCAGTCAACCATTACATTCTACCCTGGCATTTCCTAGGAATTGAACCCATGACCTGTCGTCACTAGCACCATGCTCCACCAGTTAAGCTACAGGAAAGCCAAGCATAAAACCACAGTTTAAAACTTAAGCTTACCTAAAACTTTGACACTGTTTTTTCTGCACTGCAAGAACTCTGTATTTTCTTCAGGAAATGCAAATCTAGTTTCACTTCTTTTTGTCATCTGTTTAAGTTTTTATTCTTTGTAGTCCTTGAAAATGCTTTTGACAGTCAATCAAGCCAATAAATCACAAATGAATTAAAACACAAAGAGAGAGAAAGAAAGAGAGAGACAAATAAAAGGGGGTGGGTAGAAGATAATGAGCTTTGGCTAAGTGGCTTTTTTAACCGCTAGCTTAACAGCTACAATCTGCAACCGTAACAGAATTCGAATATATACGTCAATAGAATTATATAGAGATATAATTCAGACATGCAAAACTTCTTATAAGTCAGACAGAAAAAAAGCCATCAATAGTGAAATTACAGCAGGCGCGAGTAAGAGACCATTAAGTGTGATGCTTTGCGTTGCACCATTTCTGCACCTCTATGAAGTGTTGACACAGTAATTACTTTGTAATACTGCTAAAATGATCCGGTCATAACACCTAATGCTGTGAATCTGAGACCTGATGCTGTGTAAGCTGACATGACAATTTTACGACAGGAATAACACCATTATGGTGTTTACACATTACAGTGGCATTTACACATTTAGCAGGAGTCACATAAGGTTGCCAGTGAGCCAGAATGCCGCTGTGTGTTGAGTTCTTTAATGAACACTATCTGTTCTCTTAGCCAGAATGGACATCAGGAAAGAATGCAAAGAGCAAAGAATCGATTTAGCAGAGGCTGATGTAAAATGAAAGGTGGACAAACTTGTCTTTGCTAACTAGTATTAACATCTCTTGGCAGGATATGTTAAAGAATGCGGTAAAAATGCCCTGAGATGTACTGGAGTAATAAATGTTATTGGATGGGTAAATGCAGGCGATGACAGGAACTGTTTGCAGTCAGATCTGTTTGAGGTCTTGAGTATTGTCGTCTTGCTCTTCTAAAGATCGAACGCAAGTGTCACTGTGTCGATGCCGGCCAAGAAACCACAGCCAAATATCACTCATCACCCATCAGAGAGAGAGAATGTGAGTGTGTGTGTGGGGGGGGGGGGGACAACCTCATAAGCTGCATTACCTCATCCACACGAAAATCCAAAACTGACACCCTGACACCTCCTCCACCCCAACACCCTCACACACATTTGTGCTGGACTCAAACGCCCTGTTGCTATTCATCTCCACACACTCACTCACACACACTCACACACACTCAGCATCATGTCAACAGAGAAAAGCTTAGGGCAGAAGTAATTGTGAATGGAAGATGAAGTAACCAGCACACCTTTTCCATTGATCTGGAGAACACCTCAACAGGTAAACACTGAGATTACTAACTCCATTGTCTGGTTAGTAGATTCTAGCTAACAAAAACGGGAAATGAAATTAGGTCAAGATGGGAAAAAAGAATGTGAGCTCTTATCAAAGCGGATAAACGCTGGACAAATGTCTCCCAGCAGAATGGAAGTCTCTCACCTCTAACAATGTTAACGGTGTTAGTTTATGGCACTCCCACAATCATAAAAGCCAAACTTATCTCAGTTTCAACATGTAGTGCAAACAACCAAAGACTGCGTCAATGCAGCGGTTCAATTCAACAGGTTGCGAGATCAGGTTGCGGTGAGCCCTTTATGGAAGAACTACGATAAGCTGTAAAAACTCATAAATGTATGTTTATGAATTGCATCATTTATGGCCTTGTCCAAATACACTGATACTTCAATTGTCTGCTGCTTCTGACCAATGATCATAAAGGCAATCAAGACAGCTTAGTGGGTAAATTGATTTTACAGAGTTGTTGGGAGAGAAAGAGAAACAGGCATTTCCCTGATTTAGATTCCTTCAGTAACATTAAAGGAATAGTTCACCTAAAAACTGGTAAATTGGAAAATTCTTTCATTTACTCACTCTTGTGCCTTTCTAGATTCATATGATATCTCAAATAGATCTGTTCATCCACAATAAAAAAAGTCATACTGATTTGAAACGACAAAAGGGTGAGTAGATGATGGCAGATTTTTCAGTTTTGGGTAAACTGTGCCTTTAGAAATCAGTTTGCAAAAGACAAGAAGTTAGGCACTGAACACATGTTAGTGGCACATCGCAATTGTTTAAAGCCATAAGACAGGAAATACAAGTTTAAAACAAGGGTCTCCACAAAAGTTCAGAAAGTGCTATTCTAGCAATAAGGGTCCATTTTCCCAGAGCAAACTTACTTGTAAGACACATTTTAGTTGTACCTGCTATACCTACATTATCACATTAGGTGCATCTATCTATTCTACAATTCACATTTTCACTGTCTTGTCATCTGTCCTTTTGCACCATGAAAATGGATCCCTACATTAAAAACCTAACTGCCCTAACAAAGCTGGGAAAGGGAGAGAGGTGGCGCAGGATTGGGGAGTACTTACGACTGACAGGCAAAGGCCATGCCACAGATAGGGATGCAGCGAAAGACGCCGTCCCAACGAACGTAAACGACCTTGTTCAGCCACTGGCCACTGAGGAGGCCGTGTTTGAAGGAGGAGAGCACCATCTGTGGTGAAGGGGAGAGCAGTAGGGTTACAGAACTTCAAGAGAGAGAGAGTAGGAGACCGAGAGGGCAATGACGATGCTTTGATAAAAACCTTTAGGGTGTTATCAGACCTGAAGTTTGTTTGTTTTGTCTGGTAGTTCAACTTTCACTTTAATCAAGAGCGCCAGCTTTCGTACGCATCATAATGGTTTAACGCTCTAGGCCCTATCAGATCTGTTTACCCAGCCACTGGGGAAAAAACACTGACACTGGACATTACCAAAACTTTAAGGCAACTCCTGATGACACACAAAAACGCATTGACCTCACACACTCACATGCACACATACCCCGAACCAGATGGCACCGACAAACAGAGGTTTGGATTGGATGAAGGTGGATAGAGGAGGAAGGGGATTTTGGGTAATGGAGTTGAATCCATGGCATTGGCAAGGTCCGTTCTCCAGGGTGGATTACTTACGGGTGGCAGCAGAAGGTGGTGGCGATTATTGGAAGACACTGTATGACGCCCCTGAAGCGCCACAGATGTACCTGCTCCATCCAGGAGCCACTGATTATTCCGTAACGCAGAGAAGACAACACTATCTATTGGTGTCAGATGGTCGGTCGGAGGTCGGCATCGGGGATGGGGGCAGGGCAGCAGTTCAGGTGGGGGCAAAGGAAGATATGTTAAGATTAGAGGGTTAAATGCTGGACTAAAAAGTGGATGGGAAAAGGCCTGATGAAATTGGATAAAAGTTATACAAACTATACAGCTAAATATAGCCTGATGCACTGAAAACAAGACCATTAATATCTGACCAGTCAAAGGTTCTAGTAATGTTAAAAAGATGTTCACATTACATACACTGTAGTCCAAAAGTCTGAGCCCAGTATTCTATTCTATTCTACTGTACTTTATGCTGATAACATAATTTGTAATGATGTAAAGTGATTTTTTTTAGTCTTTGCCACTTGCTTTAATTCACATTAACCTACATTTGACCGGTGACCTAGAAAGAGGGCAGAATTTAAAGTACCTCTTTAAACATCATAACTTTTTCTTTGCAAAACCATAAAACGCATTTTCAAGTTTAAATGAAAGAACAGACAAAACAGTCTCAAACATTTGGACACCACTGTAAATAACTTAAAAACATTATACAGTCATTGAAATTAGTTTGACAAGTCTATATCTCCATGTTTCATTATTTAAAGAGTTTTATGATGTATCCTGTTGGTTCCTCTTCAGTTTTTAAATAAAGCTGGCTGCAATAAAAAGCTTCCACTGTACTTTAAGCTTCAGAGACATCCAAAAATTTAGAACAGGACAGAATGATGCTGTGCTGCCATGGTGACACTGTGTTTCATTCACATTCTATCCAAACTAGCCAATCATATTCTTCAAAAAAGGCAGAAAATGAACTGAATTCCAAACATACTTAAAACGCTGCAGCATAGGAGTGACTCTGAATAACAAAGAGCATCAAATGGTCCAAATGAAAGAGAACGGTAATTGTTGATATGCATTCTTTTGCTTTACAAAAACATCTTGGTTATTTATTAAACTCAACAATCACAAAACTTGGTTGGTTTCCAATGCCAATATAATGACAACAGAAAAAGAATGGAAAGTGTGAGAGAACAGCTCACCGTGAACATGAAGAGCGTGTAGAAGATCAGAGCCATGGCTGAGAAGGACTGAATGGACGACATCATGTTCCTCTGCAGGCTGAGTGGCAGCACGATGAACAGTGACACCGCAATCAGCAACACAATACGAAAGGTTCGCGTCACCTGAGGGGGGCAGAGGAGAGAGCAGAGCATTTATCAGCCAATCAAATCAACAAAACCAAACGAGATAAAAAAAACAGAGAGAGGAACAGCCAGGGTCTAAAATGAAAGTGATTGTCAAATTTATTTTTAGTAAATTACTGAAACAGCTGTTTGTCATTTGTCATATATTAGCTATCTATATGTCATAGGTCACCTATTATCTGTCCATGTATCCATCCATCTATTACAAATAATAAAAACATTTACTTTTGTGACCAATAAGATATATTTATAAATTAAGATAATTTACAGGTCAAAAAGTTGGTTTTAGACCCTGTGTGCAGCTATACAGAATGCATAGTCTACAGCCATGTTGGCCATCAGAAACTGTGATATCAACCACACTAAAAATTTAACAAGTGTCATTTTATTGGTTAGTTTACACATACTTCATCACTTTTTAAAGATAACTGTCTTTGGTTTTATCATTAAAGGTGTTTTATTAATGTGGCAAGAGCAATGACCAGTTCTGGGAACTGCTTATTATCTGCAAATAATTATTAATAAATGAGTGTTAGTGTTACAGGTTTAAGGTTCAAGGTGAGTGTCAATGTTAAAAGGTCATTTCAGGACAAGAAATATTTCTTACCTCCAGCCCAAGCAACTGGGCAAAGAAGTTAGATCCCAGATCAGCAATGACGACATAGAAAGCAATACATGTTCCAAGCATCAGACCAATCATGCTGCAAGAGATAATAAGATAAAACATTAGCATGATTTTTAATTCATGAACCTGAAAGTTTGTAAAGCTCCACAGAAACATCTTACCTCAATTCCACAAGTGCTTTTCCTGGTTTTCCGTAAGCATGAAATGCTGGAAAACAACAGTTGGTTAACAGATCTTACAGATGAAAATAAAACAACTTAAAATCTTGCAACCAGTTGTGTGTCTACTGCTGTTGGTCACTCTCACCCAGTCCAGCGTATGTCCTGCGTTTGGTGTTACTGGCTGAGTGGACGAGGAACATACAGGACTGGTGGGTCATCCATGAGCAAAAGAACAACAATAAGGTGCCCAACACAATTCCACACTGCAAACAGAGAATAAAAATACTTAATGCAAAAGAAGTGCACTAATAAATGCATATGTATGTGTATGTATTTATGTATGCATGTACACACAAACACACACACATACACATACACACACACACACACACACACACACACACACACACACACACACATAGTACTTAGAGCTAAATTTTAAGTGACTCTTTGGATGGAAGTGTCTGCTAAATGAATAAATGTAAATATATATATAACCATAAACTAAAATCATATTTGTACTAACTTTATTGTACTGAAATAAAAGTGTGTGTGAACATACTAGAAGCGTGACTTTTTTTTAACCAGGTCAGATTTAGTGTGTAAACTAAAGTGTGAGTAAGTGTTTAAACAAGTCTGCGTACATATGGTAGACAAGTCACACTTTCCCATGACCCCCACTGAACCCAGTGTTTACCTGTTTAAAGCAGAAGGGCATCGTTAAGACACTCACACCCACAATACTGTTTACAACATTCATGATCAGACCCCAATTTGATGCCGTCATTTTGCCTTTCTGTCAGAACAAGTCTTCAATGTCTGGAGGATGTGTGTGAATCGAGATACTGGGTGGGTTTAATACAGCTGTCTGTCACCTGGTATCTTGTGATGTGGCACTCTGTTGAGAGGAAGACAGACAAAATCACATTTAAACCATACTGATCACAAAAATATGGATTTTACCATTTGTTTACAGATGTTATGCTTTTTACAAACATCAAAAACAAAACAATTATCAATCGATCAGTTTGTTTATTTATTCAATTGATATGTGGGGGGATATGTACACAGACACAGCGTCAGGAAATCAATGCAAATCAAAGCATATATACATATGTATGTATGTGTATACATATATGCCTATACATATATATACATTTTTAAAAACGGTATAAAACTCTAAACTGTACAAGAGGAAACTATACAAACTTTGTATAAAGACGCTTTACAAACTTTACACGCCTAAAAGCATCAAAAGGAAAACGGATCACACATCTTAAGGGGCTGATCGTTACAGTTTCACATATGACATTAGGAAAAAAATGGAAATTATTTATGTAATAAATATGTTGGTCCAATTACATATTTAACAAACCCGATTTCTTTAAAAAAACAATAAACGCTATGACATTAAAACAGCTGTAGTCCTTATAAAAAGTTTGTGTACATACCACGTCCTCATTTTTACCATCAGTCAGTCATTTCTAAGTTACCTTCGGCTCATTCTGATTTTTAAAGGATTATTAATATTCTCCGCGTGATATTATTAGCGTCTACAAGTTACAGAAGACAAACAAATATTAAAAGCGGACTTTCCCAAAATATGTCCAATTTTCTATCTCTAATGTCAAACCAGGAAGTATGTATAATGCTGCCAGTGTGACGTTGCCGAAGAAAACGAGAGCAACATGCTTCCCCTAGCGGACAGGAGGAGAATTACAGCCCTTCTCCACTGTCAAAGTACGGCAGTGTTGCTCAAGTTCATTTGCATTTGACAAATATACCTAAAATTGTAGTTTTAAAAGTAACTAACACTTGCAATATCTTTTGAGTCCTGCAGTGTTTTCCTTTCACACGCAATGTATGTTTTATGCATGCAGAGATCATATCAATAGCTCTGTCTGTCAACAGCCTTAACAGAGATGAAACACGGTGTTGTTCCATTTGCACAGAGATTTGAGCAGGAAAGGGAAACAGGAAGTTGATCTGCAGGGGATGTTGATCTGCAACAGGAGCCCTGTGGAATCCGGGCATTACAGGCTTCTGTTATGTTACTGGCGTGTTTGGAGGAGAGAGGCTGGGACCAGCATCCACTAGCCAGGCATGCGTTCTCCTGGGAGAGGATTTTAGTATGTTGTTTTAGGGGGGCTGGTTTTAGGTGGGAGACAGGAAAAGTCTGGCTATTGTGTACCACTGGCCTTCGAACCGAACTGACAAGTCAGACCATTGGCCGGAGGGTCTTGTCACTCCACACCTAATCCCCGAAGATTGGAATTAGGCCTGGGCGGCAGAAGGGGAGACGGTGGGCAGATTGCTGGGCAGATTTGATGGGGTTGGGGAAGGGGGTGGGCGATTCTGTAGCCAGGAAGAAATTAGACACAGGCACCCGATTGAACCGCTGACCTCCAGGGGAAACCCCTGGTCAGCACGAGGTCACGGGAGCACAAAGCGAAGCGATGAACTGCGAGAGGTCAAGCATGCATGCGGCTGAAAGGGGCTCTTTGTGAGCTCAGGCATGCACAAAATTTCCCATCAGCCACCAAAGTCACAGGCTCCTCAGGAAGCCAAGGAAGGGGGATAAAACCTGGCGACGGCAAGTTGCAGCCCTTGAGTGTGTGTGTGTGTGTGTGTGTGTGTGAGTGACCTCGGAAAGGACACACACAGGCTGCCGCAGTAATCACATTTAATTACACATCAACCAGCCCTGTGAATGAGGTTTTTAATGCAGACCCTCCCTATACACAAAAAGACTGACATGTCCAGCTAAACATTGCCTACCTTTGTCCTCCTAAAATCTATTAAAGCCCTCTCTATTAACCATCAGCATTGCTAAAGGCTCCAGATAACGCCCATTATGTTGATAATTGTGAATAAAAGGAACAAAAGATGTTTTTTTGTGCAATGATAATGGTGCGCCTCAATCAACCGTTCAACCAAAGGTCGGACCTATTTATAATAGAAGCCTGGTTGAAACTAAGGGTCAGATTCAATAAAAGAAACAAATATCTGATCCTCTGCCAATAATCTGTCAACGCCCGTTGAGTATTCCCTTGTCACAAATCAATGGTTTACTAAGTATTATAAATAGTTTTGTTCACTCCAACGTCACCTGTTTTTAATACAAGGCACTACATCAAATCATTTGTTTGTGAAAAGACCATGAGTTTCAAATTTATTGAAACTTCTCGAAACTTGTTTTGAATTTGTGGAGGTGTTTCAAATCCAGCAGGCTTGGAAAAAGAAAATCTATTTACAGTAGAAAAGCCTTTCAACTGTAATTTATATTCCAGCAGTTCTCAACAGATGAGTCGTGAACAACAGTGAAAAACAATGCTGAATGTAAATAATAAAATGCTACTAAGCATATAATTATTAAGCAAATTAAGCACATAATTAAACAAAATAGGCTTGTCAACCTCAACAGGGAGGAAAAACACTTTCCATATCTTTTGTTGTTTTGCAAGCTTTGCATGAACTCTTGTGGCTCAACTGGTAGAGCAAGGTGCTAACAAAGCTAACGTCCCAAAGAATGCACATACTGAATAAATGTGTAGCTTACATGCACTATATGTTGCTTTGGGTATAAACAGCTGTCGAATGTGTAAAAAAAAAATTAAATTTTATAGATTCTGGAATTTGTTACTTTATTGAAGCTAAACAAATTAGGGCTGGAGTCATTCATTGTTCATTGTTTCACGGATATTCCTCGTTAAATAAGCAGAACGCAGCCTGAGACACATTGAGATATTACTGCGTGGGGGTCAAAACATTGTTGGGAATTTTTCCCGCAGTAACACATGCACAGGCATAACGCAGCTCCTTGGCATGTGCATGCGGACAGTAAAAATGTCAGAATGACATTTACACCATTAGCACAACTCAATCTCTCTGCATCAACGATACTGCTATTACAGCAGTGGGGAAAGATCTCACACACACTCAAATGCACAAGATGGTAATTGTGAAGGGGGAAAAACCGTGCATTCAGTATTTACTTGGTCTGACAGCTATAATTTTGGTTTTCACACAGCTTAAAGATAGGGGGTAATTAAAGTGAGAATGTTTTCCTTTCAGATTAGTTGTCCTGTCCATTTATCAGCTGTCTGACCACATGTGAGCGTTCTGAAAGTCAGCCTTTCAGAAAGCGCTCAAAATTGTCTTTCCCCATTAAAAGCGTTCTCCACCCAAACAGGGCAAGCGTCTCCGCTTGACAGGCGGCTATTTTACAGGTCTGAAACATTCCTCTGCTTCTTTCCTTTCATCCTTTTTGGTACCCACTCCATCCCTCCCCCTTGACTCCAAAGTACAGGAGCTTCTGTGAGAACATCTCAATCAGGGCTTCATGTTGAATTGGGCTTAACTAACCTCACTCAAACATCCATGAAACAGCAGAAAAAAACTCATCATAAATCCTTACAGGGGAAAAAACCCTCAGACTCATAAAACAGAAGGGCGACAAGAGTTGCGCTGATGGACTGATCAATGCGGCCTCTCCTCTTTAAGTTGCACACAGCCATCCTCATACAAGCCCACCATATATCAGACACCACGGGATGGAGGGGCCAATCAATGACGGGGCCTGTTATATGCAACAAGCACAGAAAGGGCCCCTGTGTTGGCTCCCGCCGAGTTCCACTAATTAAAATCCTTTTTTGAGACACGGTTATGTGTGAATGCTGACACTTGACTGATTTTTTGATATACAGTCTTGGTGTGGGGGATGCGGGGGAAAGGGGTGTATTTCTGCTTGGTGGTGGGCCGTGATTGGATGAGTGAAGGTTTTGGGTTTCTGTAAAACTAAAGGTCTTTTAGGAATTACTTGATGAAAGTGAATTCTAAATATAATATATTATGCCATAAAAGCTTTGATTTGGCCTCAGTTTACTCAAGCAACAACCACCACATGCCACTGGAAATCTTTCTGCCTCTCAATAATTCTTTGTGTGCCGGTCATTTCTCAACCATTCACTAATTATAACCTTCATGCTCTGAATAAAGAGGAGCCAGTGGCGGCTTAGTGCCTTAAAAGAAAAAAGCGCAGATCACAGATCATTTTAGTTGCCCCTCCCACTTGGTCCCCACCCACTGAAACACTGCCAATCACAAGCACATTGCTAAGACCAGATGCATGGCTTACAGCTGCTGTGGAGTTAGTGGGGTTCAGCCAATGCTCCCCTAACATTAATAATGAATCCCTTACAATGACTTGCACGGCTTTACATGCAGCAAGTGGGCTACCCAGCCCCTGCCCTCTGAGTGACCCCATCGCTGGCCTACGTATCCCCTTCATAGTGACGGAGGGTAACAGATGGGATATAGGAATACCCCCCTTCCTCTCCTTTTTTTACTTTCTATCCCTCCATCAAATAACCATATAACCCCCCTCCTTTATATGGATTGTGACCCCTAATCTCTCTCTTTTCCGTCAACTGCAAAGCTTTATAAGGTTCCTGTTTTCTAGGTACGTGAATGTGTATTACATATTTCAGATAATCTTTTTGCCATTTAAAAGAAGTGCTTGGCTGACATCACAACAAAATGCAGGCAAACTGCCCACAGGCAAGATGAAGAGGAGTTTTGTGTCATGAATTTCTTGTTGTCCCAGAACATGAAGGTGCTCTTGACCTACAGATTTTCAAATTTAAAAAAGTGTTAAATATGCTAAAACAACACTTTTAAATCACAATAAATAAACCGTACAAATAAAAAAACAGTTGTGGTAATCAAGAGTAACGAGAGACTTTTTAATCTTAATTAATAAATTTAATCTTCATTTTTCAAAAAAATCAGTAAGAAGGTTATTTGCATTGGTGATATAATTGTTCTAACTGCTCTAACATAACTTGTACTGTATGTGCTTTTAATATAGCATCCAACGTACAGGAAGATGAATGGACGTGCGTGTCTGTGTGTCACCTTCGGGAACACCCTCACCCCAGGAGGTTACCTACAGCATCAACTCCAGGACTCACTGCAGTAACGGGCCAGCCTTCGAATGTCTGAATGTTTCCTCCCTGTGTACATTTGCCTTGTATATTTCAATTTGTTCTGACAACCGACAGACCAGAAAAAATCCCAGCGCTGTCTATGGCTGACCCATCCCTGCTTACATCATATCCTTTTAACTGCTTTCATCATACTCTAAAACTTCTGTATGGTCATTTATTTATTCCTCTCCTGTTCTTTTTTAGTCTGTAGTCCTTTGCTAAGATCTAATACACACACACGCACACATAATTCAGAAGGAGCACAGCAGCTGAAGTGAGCAGGAATCAAAGAGACGTTGGGGATTTCAAATGGCTCCAAATGGCCATACAGTGGTGACAGTGTAGAATCAACATCCATCCATTATCTCTGCATCTGTTTCTAACTCACCCTTCACGAACATGTGCTCAGGCACACACACACACGCTCTCTTATGCCCAACACACACACATACTTGCGCTCAAACACATGCAAACAGACAGGCAGGTACACATACACACAGAGAGTGACTCACACTTGCTCCTGGTTCTCTGGAATCTCGGACCCCCCTCCTCTCTTGCACTCTCACTTTTTATTGCCCTGTTTCCTCCTCCGTCCCGCTTCGTGGTCGAGAAATGCATGAGGATCGCAACAGAGCAGCTGCTGGCAGGAGCTGCAGGTTCGGGCCAAAGAGAAACACATTATCCTGTTCTAAACAGGAAATGTCTTCTTAAATAGCCATAAGTAAAGACTTCACTACACAGTTGGGCCCTGGAAACACACAATTTTTTATTTCATGTCAAAACCCAGCGTATGTAAACATAATCACACATAAATCCAAACAGTTATTAGCTCACAGTCGGCCTTTTATACATGCTCATAGCACAGAGAACATTTGTGACCTGGAAAGGCTGTGAAGACATTGTTTTTTGTGTTGATGAGGTTGATTTTTTATACATACGTGTGTATATGTGTGCATGTGAAGTGGCTCAAAAAGTATTTGGATATCAAAATCAACTATTTTAAGTAAAACATTAAAATACAGACTAGCAGAGGAAGGCACTAGTAACACCAGGGTCATGGGTTTGATTCCCAAGAAACGCATGATAAAATGTATACCCCAAATATATACTTTTTTTTGTCTTTTTTTGGAAACTGTATGTCATTTCACACCTAACAGGCTTATTTTCATTTCAAATTAAAATGTTTTGCTTGGTGAAAAAATGCTACTTGGTTTGATATTTTGGAATCCCCTGCAGTGACATTCAAACATTTTAAGTATGACTTAAGTATCCAAATACTTTTTGGGCCCTCTGTATGTGTGTGTACTTGGCGTTTGTGTCTTGTGAATGGCCCTGGATTTGTGCTTGTCTGCACACGACTGAGTACCCGGCACACAGACAGTGGCTATCCACATAAAAGCCTTCAGTGTCCCCACAATCTAGCCTTTGTTCTAACACTGGTCTGATCAAGGGCAGTCTTTGTGAGCTCTCTGTGCCCTGTCTGTGCGCACTTTCAAGGGGATATTTCTCTGCCATGTCTATTTCTTTGCTTTCTTCTCTCTCTCTGAAATTTAGCTCTGTAATACTTGCCTTTTTCCAGGTAAATGAAAAAGAGGGGCCTCGTGATTGATCTATTTGCCGGTTGCAGGGGACGCAGTGGTGTGGCAGAAAAGTGGTCGAGGAATAAAGCTGTATCTTCCCTTTGTCATTACACCCTCCCTGATTTTTTTTCTTCCTTTTCAAGTGTCTTGAAACAAAAGCGCTGCTCTTTATTTCAGTAATGGTGATGCTTATTTGCTGTGAGTAATTGACTTTGTGCCAAAGCCACACTTTCCAGTATGTTTTGAGCTCTATAAACCACATTAAAGGAGGGGAAGGGTTGGGGTCATTCCTGCAGCGTGTGTAAATATTTGGGCACAGAACACATGGGTGGCACTTTGTGTTCATGAGAGGAGTGGAAGTGCCCTTGGACACAGTGAAATAAAATCAATCCCCTGTGTGTTCTAGCACAGAGACTAACCCTTTACCCACCTCTCCTTCACTGCTTAATTAGCTCTTATGAAATTAGATGAAGACCACAGACAGACCACGAGGGTAATAACTATGCTACACAAAGGCTTTTTGGGGTCTCATTGTGGTGACAGTATTCTGTTCAGGTCTGTTATCTGCATCTGAGGATCTAATAAGCAGGTGGTCTGGTCAGGTAAGTACAGCAAAAACGGTTTTAAAGGTTCTTAACATGTAAGTCTTGCTGCCCAGCTTGATGCCACAATGCTAGTAGGGTGTTGTGGGTGGTTGCCAAGGTGTTGCTATGCAGTCGATTGTTCAT
>JAZGTK010001254.1:0-42765 GCA_036877625.1 Ambastaia sidthimunki
ACACACACACACACGTTGACCTCTGTCCTGTACACACACACACACGTTTACCTCTGTCCTGTACACACACACACACGTTGACCTCTGTCCTGTACACTCACACACACGTTTACCTCTGTCCTGTACACACACACACACGTTTACCTCTGTCCTGTACACACACACACACGTTGACCTCTGTCCTGTACACACACACACACACACACAGGCAACCTTCCTTTTTTAAAAATCTTAAAAAAGGAAGTAAAGTGACATAAAATCTGATGAATATTTCATTCCTCCTGTAGTATCCAGCAGAATAAGAGCTTTTGTTCACACACTCATAAAAGACTGAATGACGTGCAGAGATGCTGAGAGCGGATGTAACCCTCGCTCACTGGAAACGCAACATCAGCACGTCTGTGCCTGCGGGCCGCAGCTTTAAATAGAGCCGCAGTGCTCCAGACGTCAGGCCTGTGTTCACAGAAGATCTGCCTCTGCTGCTGTTGTCACTGCTAAAACTTTTATGACTTTCCTCTCAGTACATCTTTTTTCTCTTTTCTCCATTTAGTGTGTTTTCCTCTCTCTCTCACTCTCTCTCACTGTTTGTGTTTCTCTCGCTGTTGTGTTTCTCTCGCACCGCTCATCTTAGAGAAGTGTATGATGGGAAATGTCCTCAGTTCATTTTTACGTCTCCTGCAGGGAATCATTCTGGGTGTTGAGCAGCTCATCAGACTCTTTCATTAGTGCCGTTTGCTGTTTGTTTAGCAAAGTATCACTATTACTGTTTGTGATGTGAGCAAATCTGGCGTCAATCTCATCACCAACACTAAATATTCTATTCTAGATGGTTCAGGTGATGAGATGTGGAGATAATCTAAACCTTGAAATAAACTCACTCGCCACCATTTATATTAGATCAATTTGTGGCACAATAACAAACAAATGAAAACAAATTTCTGCCTAATAGCTGCAAACAAACAAGCTCTCCATTACTTCATTCTGAGACTGACGTGATGGATCCATTTGGGCTCAGCAAGGCGTCTGCACACATCCGTCCCAATTACACCCCATCTGTCGTGATGCGAGTCCGGGCCACTCGCCGCCCGAGGGGAAATTAAACGTCTTGTGAGGTCCGCTTATCAGAACATCTGCATGGCAAGAAGACGCCACGTGTTTTGCAAGGGCAGGTACATAATCTAATAGTGTTAGTATTTACAGTGTGGACCTGATGTTCTGATGGTCATGCTTTTCAACATATGAAGGAAGTATGTTGCCAAACAACATTACATACAAAGACATTTTGCTTAAAGATAAACATTTCTCAAGTTTTTAGGTTCGTGGAATGCAATTTAAAGCTTTAGTTTGCTCAGTCTTATCAGCAGGAAGATTTAAATCACCAGTCTGAGGGTCTCTTGTCTTATTATATAAGGTACTAACAGTACACATGATGGAAAAATAGATGATTGTATCATTAAATCAAAGCTTTGTCTTGTAAGTTGTTAAACTTGTTTTTGTTGGATGGTTGGAGGTCGATAGAAAGTATTGGACAGATTTTCTCATCCACTGGCATTTATCACAGGAATTACTGAGTATTCATCACTCATCTCACATGCCGTCTGTGTAACTCAATTCACTTTATGGCCATTCAGAGTCCTTGATCATGCCAGAGTCCAGCAATAACATGGAGGTGTGTGGTGGTCTTTATCTCTCCCAGGCATTGAAATCAAAGAGCCAGAGATCTGTGTTCTGCCGTGAGGACTTCAGTCTGTCTGTCTGGTCAGGTGGCTGCAGTATCGTTCACTTCAGGGTTTTAAGTCATTTGTTAGTAAGCAAACAACTGCAGTCAGTCACGTGCACAGATCTGCCTGTATGTTTGACAGATCCTGAGAGAAATCACTGGCTGTAATAAACAGTAGTAAGTCATATTAATAGCTTTCACTGGCTTCTGCTGTGAAACATGAATAGAACATCATGAAACTGCAGGTGTGAGCTTCAATCAGATTGATGTGTCGCTGCAGAATGTGTGGTGTGTATTCACAGGGTTGTGAGTTTTGTGCTGCCTGCAGATGCGTGTTAGATGATCCACACTGAACAGAATGAGCTTCACCTCACAGTGAGAGGCGTCACCGTTATGTGTTCAGTGCTGATGGATCCTTTGATGGTAAATGTGCCTCTGGAGGAAACGTCTAATGAAACCTCCTTCATTCAGATCCTCATGATCCCTCAGCTAAAGATGAATCTCACCTGATACTGATACTCATCAATGCTCAAACTAATGTGTTTGTTCCTAACGGTGTTCTTCATAAACACTTTCCAAAAACAACAAAAGAGCTTTTCGCACATCTCTGAAATCTGCAGTAAATGATTTCACTGGTTTTGAGTTGATTTATAAAGACAGCCAATCACAGGCTTAGTTCATTATCATAATATAATAACATAATTCAGTTCAGATTAAGAGTTCAGTGACTTTGCAGCTTTTGTTTTCTGTCTCATTCATTTATTAAATGATCCATCTCAATTGTTTTCCTTTTCGGTTCATGTTTAATTCCTCATTCGTATCTGCGCGTCACCCCAGGGGTCTGAAGTTCCCATCGTCTGTCTTCAGTCTGATAATGACACATTGAGATGTCAGACATATCAGACGCATCATAATCAGTCTTAAATGCTGCTGCATGAATGCAAACACCTGAATCTAATGCAATACTCCTTAAATAATCTGTTACCCTTTTACCAGCTTATGTCTGTTATATTTACTCTCTCTGTTCAGCCCATCAGACGCTTGTCAGGTGACGTTCTATAAATGTAGATGCTGAAATGCTCATTAAAATGAAAATGTGGTTGGTCATAAAGTTCCCTCGTTGCACGCTGGCATCAGGTTTGTTAATATCCTGCGTGTTTTGTGCTGTTCTGTCAACCCCAGATCTGCACAAACACTCTCACTTGTTTACTCAAGAGTCAATTGGAGGTTAATGGATTTTTTTCTCCTGTTCGAGACAATTTAGTTTTCTAAAAAGTCCTTTTCATGAAAACTGAGAGGAGTTTTAGAAAGGGGCTTGACACCTGTCTTGGCTTTGCATATTTTATATAAACTGGATGAAAGTCTGATAAAAAGTGATGTTGAGGTTTGTGTTAACAAAGCTAACCTTTAACTCTGTCCTGTTTCTGAAGTGAATGTCATTGTTTCGATGTGACCAAGAGCTACATTATACATTCATTTACAACCCAACTGACTTTCATAAAGTGCTTTTCTGAAGTCATGAGGTTCTATTATCAGCATGTTTTCAACAGAGTGACTGAGCTGCAGAATCCAGTTTCCATCCCTGTAAATAAACAAACAGTGTGTGAACAAAAGAGATTCAGCACATCATGTGAAGTGAGCTGAACACACAGCTGTGTGTGTGTGTGTGTGTGTGTGTGTGTGTGCACGCTGTGAATAATTATTACTGAAGCGTTTTGGGAAATTTGCTATTGCTATTTAGCAATTGAAACTAAATACTTAAATACAGTTTTTACTATAAATTCATTTAGAACTTCAAGGCAGTTATTTTACAGTCCATCTGTGTTTTTTCTCTTATTAAACTGATGTTTTTGTCCTTTGTTGAGCTTATAAATCAAGCAAATGTTTTCTACAAGGTCATGATGATTAAACAGGTTGTTTATCCATCACAGTTTACTTAGCTACTTTTCTAATGTTCTGATGAAGTTTTCTAATGTTAATGTTAACTTTTTAATTCATTACTGTAATTTTGTTTAATTGTAAAAATTGTAAATGTAATTTTAAAATGATGCTTTCAGACAGGTTTCCCAAACGCTTTCTTTATGTGATATTTATGGGACACAGAAACACAGACAGTCCTCAAACTCACATCATTGGTTGTCCAGTGTTACTGTCAGGTACCGTCAGGATGTTTGCAGAGACGCAGTGTTGACACTGTTCAGGGAATCTGTGAATGCTGTATTTAAAGTTGTCTCTGGATATTAAGCTGGGATACAAGTATTTTATCTAAATAATCTGGCAATAAAATTTGACAACTTTTTACTTTTGAGTGAAAATTAAGCATAGAAATGGCACGGTTAACTTCTTACAGTTTCTCTGTATTTTTCCCACGGGGGTGGGGTTTAAAAATAAGAGAGCTTGATGATGTCATCGTAACAGAAAAATCATTGTAAAGGGAAAGCAATTTATTTTCTTTTTTTAATTAACTTGCACTGTTGTATCACGTTTAATAAGAACAGAACTGTGTATTATAAGAGTAAAAATGTTCACTGTTTACATCTGTTACATCACGTTTCCTCTCATCTGTTTCTTGTGGTTCTGTTAGTTCTGGTGCTGCTCATTTTGACCCTGAAGCGTCACAGGAAGTGCCAGCGGATGTCTGAGGATGAGGAGGACATGCGTGACAACGTCATCAAGTACAACGATGAGGGTGGAGGCGAGCAGGACACGCAGGCATATGATATGAGTGCCCTGCGCAGCCTTTACGACTTCCCTGAGGTCAAAAAGTCAGACTCGGGCCCCGACCTTCGCTCCGTTCCCCACTGGATCCAAAACAGGGTGAGCGGAGACGGAGGGCCTGCTGATTTTTCTCTCTTCAAGGGATACATACGCAAGAAGGTGGAGCAGGCAGACGCAGACTTCTCTGTGCCGCCTTACGACTCATTTCAGACCTATGCTTTCGAGGGAAGCAGCTCGCCGGCTCTCTCGCTCAGCTCCATCCACACTCTCTCCACCACATCTGAACAGGACTTCTCCTACCTCAGTGACTGGGGGCCACGCTTCAGGCAGCTGGCGGGTTACTATGCCTCTGCCCATCCGGAGGAGGAGGGGTCCTAGCATCACCCTTATTCTCTGTGCTAATCACCCTCCCTTGATTCCCTTCCTCTCTCGGGGCCCGCAGGGGCCGATTTCTCCCCGCTGGAACACTGTGAGTCAAGAGAGACTTAATGTCACCTGAAACACTTCATAAAGTTCAGGAGGGGAGTGCAGATGGGCCGAGGCACTGAGCAGTGCTCCAACAATCTCTAACCTGTCAGTGAGGGCGAGAGAAACGGTCGTGCCACACGCAGCACGTGAAACACTCATCGTTCCTTTTTCTGTTTCTTTTATCATCTATAGAGACAAAAGACTTCAAAATGATAGAAAATGACTTTAAATACCTTTATCAAAATTGTCTCTGATTACAAATGTACCTAAAGAATAACCAACAAACAAACAAAAAAGGAAAACAGTATTTATGTATTTATTGCTTTCTATTTATTTATTTATTCATCCTGAAACAGAACTTTTGAAGTGCTGAGAGTGACGGTGCTGTGGGTAAAAACACTGTTAACTGAAAACTGAAGTGTTGGTTGGAAGTTTACAAATGAATGGAAACATATTCAAGTAACCCAGTCTTGAAAATATTTGTATTTATTTTTAGGAAATCTTTTGTAAAATACAAACCGATACTGGCAGAGAACTGTGAAGTCTGTGGGTTTAGTCATTTTTCCCCCAAAAATCAAAGTAAAATATTTGTTTGAATTTGTGACATTATTCCATGACAATCATTTCCCTCCAAACACAAAATATTCTTCTCTTAATTCTCTTCAGTGAAGACGCTCATTAGATTCTCAGGACTGGAATAGTTAAACAAAAACACATTACAGTAATGAAAGAAGTTTTTTAACACCTTTACACACTTTGTCTGAAAATGTGCTTTATTATTATGAAATAATGTCTCAATGCAAAACAATCGTTTTGAAAACTTCTGTCTTGTCTTGTCACACATTTAGTGTGTGTTACTTTTGAATGAATTATCTAGAAATCCTGGTGTATGTAGCGCTGTTGTCCTGGTGAGTTTTCGGGGGGAATTTTGGAAGGCAGCAGTGCACAAACACAAGAAGAAACCAAAGAGCCGTCTGCGGCTCTTGAATCAATTCTTGAATCACATCAATCAAGTTTTTAGACAAGTTCTACATGTTTATTGAGAATTTGTGAGCTTGTTTCCTCGGGTGATTTGATTGGTTCTGTTGAGCTCATGCAGAGCTTCAGGCTGATGGTTATTTTGAGAGGGTGTTGTGGTCATTCTATTCCTGAACCCTTAAATATCAACCCAAAACATGCAGATGTATGTCTTAAAAAACGATTGAAATCAATAAATATTTACAGTTTTTCTAAATGTTTCTTGTGGCACCTCTTGTGGATGCTGAGAGGGTTTTTTTTACTGTAAAGGATGTAGTAAAATGTCAGCCAATCTGGAATGTTTTTCTTCAGGACAATCACAGCTGCTCTCAGAAGAATGCGAGTCTGAATGCAGATACTGTTTGAATGTAACTTCAGATGTTTTCAGTGTACTGTGTTGTGTTCTTTCCTGTATAGCAGGTCTGTTTCATGAGCTCCTAGGACCATGTGTATGAATCAGGAGCATCAACAGACAGACAGAGCAGGTCCAGACAGATGCACAGAACGTACGCTCACAATCACAACAGAACGCACGCACACAATCACAACAGAACGCACGCTCACAATCACAACAGAACGCACGCACACAATCACAACAGAACGCACGCTCACAATCACAACAGAACGCACGCTCACAATCACAACAGAACGCACGCTCACAATCACAACAGAACGCACGCTCACAATCACAACAGCACGCACAACACCTGTCCTATGTGTGTAGTGAACACAAGACATGAACTTCACAGAAGGTGATGTTGTGTTGTTCCTCACATTTTCACACCAGTTCTCTGATTTACTTGTACACTGTTTTGTCCTGTGTTCAACAATGTAAATCTACATTGTTGATTTACATGTACATTGTTGAAAACAGCTCAGACATTTGCTGAACATCTTTAAACCCAAAAAAATTATAAAAATATTTTGACAGATATATTGAAATATGTTGGGTAAGCTGTCTCAGCTGTGGAGCCTGTCTGCGTGATGACATCATGCGCGATGTGAAATTTTTATGTTCTGTTTTCTGCTGTTCAGGCTGCTGTCATCAACAAGTGCTTTTCATCATCAAGAATTCCTGTCACACAAACCCCAAATCTGAGCTTGTCACTGGAAAATTCATGTGTTCTTAAATGAATGTGAATCCCTCTAATCCATCTCATCCAGCAGCTGAAAACTGAGCCTCTTTTCATTCAAATAAACAGCATATAATAGCTTATTTCTGCTTTGGTGGAGGAGATGGAGATAAGGCTGCGGGTGTTGTTGTGATGGGCACACAAATGGAAGCAGATGGAATCAGTGAGAAAGTTTTAGATCTGAGATTTTGGAGTCCTCTCAATAGTTTGCAAATATATCTCTCAAATATTTTATTTCAGGTGAACAAATTATGGCTGTGAGCAGATGAAGATCAAGAAGCTCTTATTTAAAATACTGTTTTTACAGTAAATTTTTTACAGTACTGTTTTTTATAGGACAATTACATCATGCAATGCTCTGCCAAACTCTGACAAAAACAGACAAACTTTTTGTGGCTTTGTCCTCACTTGTTTGGCAGTCTGTTTTATAACCACTGTTTACGAGGCACTTGTGATGCCTCATAAACAATATAAAATATTTTTTTTTAAACTGTAAAACATTTGTGTATTTGTTTAGTATATTGCTGCTTTTCATCTGTGCGTTAAAAAACAATTTAAACTGAATTCAATTGAATAGAATAGGGACCAATTATTGATCATAAACTGTTAACCTCTCTGTTCTCTAAATATCGGTATCGGCATCAGCTAATAAGAAACAAAGCAATCGACCAGTCGTTCATTCTGTATGGAAGATCATTCTGTTGTACATTTGTGTAGTTGTGTGTGGATTTTGGGGGAGTCAGGAGAGTGAAGCTTTGGTCCTCTGGCTGTTACACATGTGTTTTGTTGTTCTTACTTTCCGTGGCTGTAAATCAAGATATTCCTTTAATTTTTTTCAGAAAAGCTTTTAAGACAGCATAAACTTTTTGACTGCTTTGTCTAAGGTTACATTATCTGAACACATTAAATGGATGTGAAGGTTTGTCTGCTATTGTTCAGCTGTTCAGCATTCACACAGCAGTTGAATGTGACCAAATGAAAGCGGGTGGGTTCAGCTGCGTCTGAGTGACGTGTGCAGCCTCACAAAGCTTCACACACGAGCTAAACGTCGTCTGCTGATGTGAATGAACCCGTAGATTCTCCTCCATAATCTGCTGTGGATTTTAATGGGCTAAAATTCTCCGTTCTTCGCTGTGAAGATTGCACATTGTCATGGCCTGTATTGTCCTCTGGGAACAATTCTTTGACATAAGATTCAGCTTTTCAAAAGCTAGGACCAAAGCTGGTCTTACACAACAATATCACAGAACTTCAGTAACATGTTCTTTCATGCCGTCTGATGAAACTCATTTCCATTTCAGTGAACCGTTTCTTATGCCTGCTTCAATATTCCTCTAACAGAGATATAACAAATACCAGAATAATTAGACATGATTTTATGTTGAGGAGCCCAAATGATCGTGATAATGAGAATGTAATTATTGATGCCTCCAGGACGGAGTGAGAAAGGAATGAGGGCTTTAGTAAAGTCAGCTGGATTGTAATATCAGGCATTCAGCAGTTCTGATGGAAGAGGATTGTCATGTTGTAAAACTCATCACCACCTCCATGGAGTCTTTCTTCTCTTCCTAAATGAGATCATGTGTGACGGCTGGCTGCATGTTTGGACGATCAGGAATTACAGAGCGAGGGGAGTAATTACATTGTTTCCACCTCTTTTCTCTTCTCATGGTTCTTCATGCCCCCCACCATCAGCCCCTCTGAGAACGTCCCTCATCACGACACGTTCCTCAAACGGTTAATCAGATGTACTGTTAAAGTGAAACATCTAGTTCAGAGCTGTCAGGATATAAGAGGCTCCAAAATTAAACCTGCACACAACACGATATTGAACAGCAGACTGAAGAGTTTTTATGTCAGGGGCTCATAAACTGAGAAGCTCAACAGAAATGAGATCTCTGTTGTTTTTCCTAGACAGCAGTGAGAGCAAATAGACACAGTCTCCTGTTTCTCAAATGTTTCTCCTGAGAAAACCTTGCACAGAAGTCAGAACCTACAGAAGTGAATGTATACGTTTCTGAAGTCTGTGAAATGTTTTGTGATGTTCTGGATTTGATATAAGCTGAACATGAGATCAGAACAGAGGACCTTTACTGAGCCAATTATGTTTTCTGAGACTTTCTTTACCCTGCAGGTAAATGTTTTTTAGACCGATTGTTTAAGTTATGTTCAAGCACAGCCACATTCATGGTAACAATGCAAACTTGTACACTTTTGTATGTTCACAATGCTTGTATTGTTTTGTCAGTGATGTTTTGTTTTCATAAACACAGAATCCAGTTTGCTGCAAATTTCAGCTGGATCATGTCCAGAAAACCTCATCAGATCCAATCGGACCACTCAGACTGACACACATTACAAAAAATCATCACTGTATCCTGATCACGTCACGTATGCTCTGTGCAGTCTGTCTACTGTAAGTCACTCCAGATGAAACTGTCCAGTAAATGTCACGTTATCATGATGTCAGGCTGAATTCACTCTTGATGTGCAGTTATTCTTAACATTGGCTTTCATTTACAGAACAATTTATTTTCCAAACATCAGATGTCGAATTCCCTGCATTTCCTAATCAACTGAACTGTTAGTGGACGGAGGGAGGCAAAATTATCTAAAACTTACAAATTGATCAAAGCTGAGCTCCCTCCAAGCAGGGTCACGACCTTTCTACATGCTCCAGTGAGTTACGCCGAGCTGTCTCAGCACGCTGGCCGATGCCAACGGCACACACACACACACACACACACACACTTAATGCTATTGGCAAGGTAAGCGCTTCTCTTTGATACGTTCTGTATCTTTGATTAAAAATAATGAAGTCATCATTTTGCACAACAGAGAGATGATGGTTTACACTGCAGCATGATAAACTTCTGTCAGTCAGATATCTATATAAATATATATTTGTGAAACAGATTTTCTAACAGTTACGGACTGCTGGATTTTGATTTCAGGCATTCGTGAGTTTCCCTTTCTTAAAGCGCATGCAGGGCTGCAGAACTGCAGTCACAGGTTCAATGTAACCTGTCCTTTTCTTAAGCCTCTTGTATTTTTATAAACAACCAAGTGCAAAGGAGCCTGTGAGGAAACTTGCTTGTGTGTCCGGGTGGAAAATGCGACAGCATCATCTTCTGTTGTTAACTCAGAAGTTTCACCAGGGACGTCTCATACTGTACAATTCTAGGGAACAGTCCAGCACTTCCTAAAATATTCACTCGTGACCTTGTTTCAGTCCTGCAAACATCAGCAGTGCTTTAACATCACAGGTCAGACAGGAAAAGAGATTTACATCACTCAAGATGTCAAGAGATCTGCCTATTCCATGTACAAAGTTTACAGCCAATAATCTTCCACTTTAACATTCCTTTTATGTTTTGGCTTTGCTGGCAGATCCATGAATGATGGCTGTATGCAGAGCTACATCAAAAACCCGTGAGGTGTTCCACTAAAAATAATGACAGCATAAGAAACAACACAAAGGTTTGTTTCATTGAGTGAAATGTTTACTTGAACTGATTTATTTTACGAAATAAAATAAACACCTACTCTTAACACCTGCCGTTTCAGTTTATCTTCCCCAGCGCTGAACATTAAAGCACAAGGACCCACCTCACTGTTTCTCCTCAGCTCTCCTGCAGAAGATGCTCAGATCACGGCTGCTCAAACGTTCAGTCTGTCTCTGTGAGGTGAATCAAAGGTAAACAGATTTCCTGAATATATCAGACACAACGTTGAGAGGAACATTATTCATTTATCAGTGTAAAGAGGGTGAGTTTGTTCTCTGGTTCTTGACTCTTTAATCAGCCCCATTTTCATATAATGTCTGAGAGCTGAGAAGCCACTCGTATTACACAGATGCCCATGTACAGGTCTGTAGTCTCCTGTCCATTATGATGACAATCATCATCATAACACTGACCGCACGAGAGAAATACATATTCACTCCAGAACACATTAGCTGCAGAATTGATCTACACAGTCTATAAACACTGTTTAGTGTAAGATACACACTCAACACACAAACTAAATCAATGCTTTCATTTATCAAGTCACTGTCTTAATTACATTCTTTAATGTTTATGTTAATATGTAGCTTTAAAAACAAGGGGAAAGATGGAAATGATGTATGCATGTTTGTATATCATTTGTTTTTATTAATATCATTGGCAAATGAGAAACGGTTTTGTCATGTAAAATATCATGACAGCTACAGTGTTTGAAGTTTATTATGACTGAGATTTTCTAGTAGACAAACAGACAGTGAATGCAAGAGTCTGATTCAGATCTGAGACTGTGCATCAGGTATCTGTAACCTCTAGCTGAATTAACATCAGATCACAGTGAGCGGATTTCACATGATCAATAGTCAGTCTGTCAGTGAGTGGATTTCACATGATCAATAGTCAGTCTGTCAGTGAGTGGATTTCACATGATCAATAGTCAGTCTGTCAGTGAGTGGATTTCACATGATCAATAGTCAGTCTGTCAGTGAGTGGATTTCACATGATCAATAGTCAGTCTGTCAGTGAGTGGATTTCACATGATCAATAGTCAGTCTGTCAGTGAGTGGATTATCATTCTTATCATACTTATTTTACATTCTTTATTTTCTCTACTTTTGTCTTATGTGTATACTGTGTGTTTAAGAGCCTCTGGAACTAAGACAAATTCCTTGTGTGTGTGAGCACACTTGGTGAAGAAATCGTATTCTCATTCTGATATATAATTGAACTGTTGGAGGTATTTTCTAGCATTATGTATTTTACAAAATAGAGGGATTCATTTAACAGCGCAAAACATTTCATTACAGTCTTTATGCTGATAAAGAATGTAATGAAAAGTCTGCACAGACCCAGCTTTGTGTCAGCCACCCCTTTAAATAACACTGCCTTTGTCCCTATTTGTATCCAAGCACATTATTAATTGCCATTATATTCACTATTAACAAGACATATTAATTATCCCCCACCACCCTTTGTAATGGTGTCCTTGTGTTGGATAAGGGTCTCAGAACAGACAGTTAAAATAAATAATGGTCATTAGAGGATCTTTATCTGGGGGTCTCGGTGGTCTTGTTTCCTGTCTGTTAGTGCTGCATGGATTCACTGATGCTTTCTCAAATAAACACGTTTGCATCAGAATTATGAATATGATGATCATTTAACAGCAGTTATCAGAACAGCTTTCAGTAGTTTCCTGTCTCAGGTTGTTCTTCAGCTCAGAAAATCTAATGGAATACACAAAACTGTCACAGTGTCATCTAGGGTAAAAGATGTGCATTATTTTTGTTCTTGCGACAGTTGCCTTAAGTTTGCTCACTGACTGCATTTTGCATATTTTTTATTTTATAACTTTTTGCATAATTTTCCTCTGCTAAAATGTTTTCTGTAAATGATTTGCAACATCTGGAAAACTGCTGTAGATATAAAGTTGAGCTGAAGGGCAGACAGATTTTCTGCTGCTGGTGACAGGATGATGAGAGCGTGATGTCTCTTGTATCGTTTGATGAACGTACCACAGGTCACTTGATGAGAAGGTCTGTCCATCTGAGCTCTCCGCTGTTGTGTTGCAGCTGAACAGAAGCTTTTAGCTGCCTGAGGGATTCTTTCCTTAATTTGCATGTTCCGCAGTGTTGGCAGAACTGTAGCTCGTCAGTCCGGCTTTGGCGCAGGAACTGCACCGACAGCGACGGCAACATCCTTTGGATTCCACAGTGACTGGAACTGGACCATCGTGAGGATCATCATGAGGTCCACTTCAGCTCTACTCATCTTCCTGAAGTGTCAGATTAAAAGCTTCCCACATGCCCTTTAGTCTCACTGAAGCAGAACATTCTCATCCAGTCTGTTCAACACAGGCCCAGTGGACTAAATAAATGACACAAATACCTGCAGAAGATGCTGCTGTGATTGTCTGGAATAAATCCTGGATGGAAACCGTTCTGGCTGGTAAAGTTGCCGTGGGTGCCACTACCAGTAGAAGTGAAATGTTTAACTGACAATGTAATGTTACTTAACTTAGCAGGGAAGACAGTGACTCTACTTTGTGAAATTAATTATTTTGTGAAATTATTATTATTAATTATTTTCTTAGGAAAAAACATAAAAACATCCTCAAAGCAAGAGACATTTACATGAGATGGAAAATGACATAAGATATCAAGTCTTGTTGTCAGAGAGGTCTAACTAGATGAGGTTTATACTTCCAGCTGAATTAAGTTACCCCATTGATCATTTCTATGTTCAGTGTGAAACATAAATTGTGTGAGATCTTTAATGTCTTATGTGAAGACTTCATCAAGATCATGTGTTTCGTTTAGCTATTTTTACTGAAAATCAGGACTGTTTAAAGCTTGCTGTCGCCTCTTTAGCTTCTGTACCGTTTGGATAATATTAATTATATACCTGCATCCCAGTCTTTAGTGTTGAAGAACCAGAATCTGATGATCGGACTTCAGGTCTGTTTTCTCTGATCAGAACATCTGTCGTTCTGTGTGAGAGGTGAAAGTGTGTGAATGATTTCCACAAAGATCTGAATGAACGTCTGGCTGTGAAAATCCAGACCAATGTGTCAGGCTGTGTCAACTGTACATCTTTTGTGTAAGTTTGTGTTGTATAACTGTACGATGGCTTTGACTCAACACTGTTTTCTTGTGCCATTACCGTACTTTAAAATGTGCAGGTTTCATTATTCACTGACAGTATTTTTGTTCTTTGGTTTTGGATTATTGCTGGTTGTGTTACAGATGTAAAGGACAAACTGACACAAACACTGAGAAAGTCTGAAAGGAAGCTGATAGTGACTCTACCTGGGAGAGAGACCTTCAAATAAAACTCCCTCACAAGCATCACACACAGGAGGCTGGTCCTTCTGAGACCTATTAAAGGCCCTGAGATGAAAACAAATGAAGTCAATTAATTGAACTTGAAAACAAAAGGATATAGATGTATATGAATCCTTTGAGACATGTCTGAATAAAGCAGAACTCATTTTCCCTCAATAATCCAACAATGACTCATTGACTTTCTAAAAGTCAACGTTACAGAATAAGCTGAGCATGAAAGACGTCCGTTTCAATGGCCCTGAAATCAAAACTATATGAATAAAGTTGTTTGTATAAATAAAATCTGTTGTAGGGCAGCAAGAAGTGTTTTTAGACACAGTCACTCTTGTGTGAATGTCATTGCATTAGATGTCAAAGTGTCTTCTGCAAACAAGTAGTTTTTCTCACAGCTAATTTCACTATTCTGAGACTTTTATTTCATTTAGTGATTTTAGTGGATGCATGAAGTCAGTTCTCCTCAAGTTCACACAGATGGTTTAGCATTAGTAACATTATTAGTAATGTAATGAAAGTAGTTCTCTATATATGTGTGTGCTGTCTGACTCTGTGTGATGGGATTTCAGGCTCGCTTGATGAATTTGACTGGACATTTTCTTGTTTGTGTACTAATGCCACGTACGCATCTCTCTCTCCTCTTATCTTTCATTTTACACTTGACCAAGCAGCTGAAATGAATCGTGCGGAAGCAAACGCCGGCCCTGGCGATTCTAATTTTTCAATCATTTGGAGAGGGGGTGTATTAGAGGAGTGGGGGTCTCTGTGATAAGAGCATGTGCATGACTGTTATTAGCTGCACACAGGATTAAAGGGGCAGGAGAGGTTTCTTTGACCAGCCGCTGAACGCATTGTAATGAGACTCCAGTGTGGCAACATAAACACACACGGACATGCCGTTTAATCAGAAAGCAGTTTCCTTCACTCTCCCCTCACATGGAAGGAGGGATTTGTGAGTTTTAAGTTTGCTGATGACATTTAATCTGTCTCATATTTCAAGTTGTGACTGACGTGTGTCTTTGCATGTGAGCAATATGAATAGACAAAGAGTCAAAATAAGAATTTTACCCTTTCAAAAAACTGTTTAAAGGGAAACTAAAGCATTTCAGTACACATATATAAACTAGAAATTCAAATGGAAAATAAACTATTATACTCCCCACTGCCGGTCCCCCCGGACAAACCCCAGCTATATTTCACACAGCAGATCCATCTTCAGTAATGCTTGCCCGTATAATTCAGCTCTTTATAAATACAGGAGCCTGATGGAAATACATTGCTTTTATTAAAACTGTAAATCCAAAGTCTTCAGAGAGAGAGATATGTAGACTCTCTCCGTCCCTGAGCTGTGCTCATGCGTTTGATAAGAGACAATGTTTGAAGTATTAAAAAAACATTATAGCTTTTTAAAATTCCTCATACATTCTCATGTGCCAATATATTCATTTTGTAGAAATCTATATATGAATCATAGTCCCCATAAAAAAATTAGAATTGTGTATTTGTGTCAATGTTTTGTTTAGAATTGGGTGTAAATTTAAAGCAAGACAGCTGTCTCACCACATAACTGTTAAAATGCGTTGTGTAAATCTTTCTGTATGAGCTGCGTGATGGAGATTACTGACACGTTACTGATGAGAAAACAGACTTCAGGTCATAAAACAAACGCAGGAAATGCAGCGCTGCATGAGTGATATTCAGAGAGCGGATTGTCGCATTCATCTGCTTCAGCGGAGAAAAGCAAAGCATGCAAAATAAATCATATCAAAGGATTGACCGCAGTGACACGCTGCAGACATCCATTCTGTTTAATGAGCAGATAGTGATGAGATTATTGTTTTCCTGCATAATAAATCACTGCACTGATGCTCTGCATCACTTCCTCACATGTTTATTTATTTATACAGTTTCAAGTGAATCACTGATAACTCTGACTGCTGCAGGAATCTCATTTACGGTTAACTGTATTTTATCATCTGACACTATGTCCAGACAAATCATTATATGAACAGGGACATGGTGGATAATTATATTAAATAAATCCACCTCGCATATAGTTTCACTGAATGAATTGATGATATTTAATGAAAAATACTGTTATTTTGTACCGAAGTGATCATGACCACAAACTGACTAATATACAAAAAAATGAGTTCAAACACAATGTGCTCGTGATGGATTTCCTGTTTAAACAAATCAAAGTGTCAGCCCAACAGTTTATGTTACAACCAGAGTCTGTTTGCTGCTTCTAGCCGGTGCAGAAAACATGCAAATCTAGGAGTTAATTGAGTAATTCAGTTCATTTAGAAGTTATTTTAGGAGCGTATTGTTGTTGTACTGATTATAAAACTCCAGTTTTGATTTGCTGGGTCTTTAATTTTAAAATATGTGAAGGGGAAATCTGAGTGCGGGACAGTGAACAAACACTGTCCTGTGTGCTCATGATTAGACATGATTTTTTATAAACTGCTCCAGATGATTTTTATACTGCACATCAAACAAGTGTTTGATCTGGTTACTAATGTCACATCACCTGCACAGAGGAACTGTAATGTTGAACATGATAAAGATCTGTTTTTTATCCAAGTTCACTGTGCATGAAAGCCATACAGATACAGTTTGAACAAACGTTATGAGTACCAAGCATACTGTACTCAAGCAAAAGAATAATTCTCATCCCGCCCACAATCAAATATTAATTTAGGAAATATCTAGAATTGGGCAAACATGTTATTTGCACAGTTTGAGCTTTCTAGCTTTTTCTTTTATCCTCCTTAAACATCTGAACAGATGTCATTTGTTATCTTCAAAACAGTTCAAAACAAGTCCATTGAGGGTCAAAGGTTATCTCCCCTCAAGATCATCAACCCCTCGCATGGCCTTCTGTCCCAATGAGCCAATCCCCTTTCTGCATCGACCAAATCCCCATATTTCCCAAACGTGTCCATGAAGCGGCACACAGTGCAGAAAATGCCCCGGGCAGGAGAATGTCATGAAGCATTAGATTATACAGGCAAACGCATCCTAATTGGTGAGAAGCTTGAAGTTCTCATACTCTGACGTTTGCTGGCTTATTATGGATCAGGGTGCAGTGTGCTGCCTCATGCCCTTAGCAACGCCACAAGCAAATGAGACGCTCTCTCACTATGTTCCTCGTCTTCGCATTAGATGCACAAAATGCAAAGCAACAAGGCTTGTATTTGCATTTCCTGCATTTGCCATGCAGATCGCTTGTTTCAATCTAGAAACAAGTGTGTTTTCATAAGTGCATATGAATAGCAAAAATAAAAACGTTCTTTTCTATGATGTGTCATGACAGCAGGGAAGCTAATCAACTTCCTGTCTTTGACAATCAGGAGAAAATCTTTCTGTGTAACTTTTTAAGCAGTTAAAGACTCTCAGTTTGTTTTCTGCAATGGTGCAGTAGCTCAGAGCCGAGTGTTTGATGACCAGAGCAGGAAGTTTCAGTGTCTAACCTGACAGAAAACAGAACAAAAAGAACACCAGAACCATCATCGTGATGTCCTCACATATGATAGTTAAAAGTGATTCTTCTGCACAGTAATTAAGCTCTGCAGCAGAACAGAAATCTGACAGCTGTTGCTTTCAATGGGTAAGACTGAAGCAGCACATGTCTGTCCTGTGACCGAAAGTGACCTTCCTGTGACCTTCTTATCCTTCAAATGTTATCTGCTGTATTTTCACTTTTTTGAAACAGCTGTTTTCACCTGTTCAAAATGGAGCTCACACATCTCTGTCTGTCATTTACTGCTGAAACACTTTTCAATACCAAACACCAACCTTTCCCATCAATCCTGAACTGATACCTCCAAATCCATCTATTTAATAATCCGTTTAAAGAAACCCAGAGTGTCACTGGCATTGTGTTTCACCAGAGGCCGTTCACAGTGAACTTTTAAATGTACAGTAATGCTTTTAAGGTGCAAACACTTTGATTAACATTATAAGTGTACTTTAAGGAACACAATTGTATAATATATGACATATGAAGTCTTTAAACTGCTTGTGTTTCAGCATGTATGTGAAGGAGGAGATTCTGCATAATGATCGTCGTGGGAGGGCAGTCTGAATCTGCTGCTATCTCAGCTACATAATCTGAGATATTTCTAGCTTATTTATCAAATGTAGCAAATGGGGCAAAATTGTTCTACATTTGTTACATTAAGTGCAAAAAAAAAGGATTTTTTTTATCCATGCTTTTCTGTTCAACACAACACTGGTTGTGTATAGGAGCTCTGTAAAAGTTTGGGCTTTAAAGTTAATAAACTGAACAGATTTTTCATTTCCCCCGTCCAGCAGTCAAGCAGGAGACAAGCAGCTCTCCTGTGTGCAATAAAGGAAGCAGTTAAATTGAACAATTATCCTTCTGTGGTTGAATTGCACTGAGGGAGAGCTCAGAGAAAATGAGGGTCTTTTGTAGTCTCGTTGGCTGGATAACCCCACCCTCCTCTCTTTGCCCTCCACGCTCACCCTTCCTCCGGGACATTGTTGTCACTTTGTTTTAGCACTTGCGGTCCGTACAGCTTGGCAGTGGTAATCCAGACCAACCCAGCAGACAAATGAGGTCAGAGGATCCGCCTCCTCGCCCGCCTGATTGCCGGGCCCCGCCCACTTTCACCACAAACATCTGCTTTCCTGGGTGGCAAGAGACTTTATTCTGGAAACTTTTGTACAGTATCTGTTGCTAAGAATGACCATTTGGCCTTGCTGGTCTTAAGAATAATAATATTAAAACTAAAATGCTATATTTTAATGTTCTATAAACTGATACCAAACTGGTATTTTGATCATAATAATTGTGTTAGGTGGGGGATTTTGGAGTGTCTGTCTGTCAGACTTGATCTACAGACTTCACATCAATATAAAATGTAAATAAACAACTTCTTGAGAGTGATAACTTTGGTGCAAACTGACAAATCACTGTTTCTGAAGCTAAAGCACATTGTAAAGGTCACGTGTTGGGTGACAGTGGGTTACTGTTCTCTGTTCTGACATTCGTGGTGACCTCACAGCCCGTACAGCAGCAGTTTTAATGAGCTTCTGCTAAAGGCTTCACTAGCCTGAGGAACACGACTGAGCTTAAAAACACAGGAAATGTGATTAGTGTTCGTCCATGCAAAACCTGCTGCTACAGTGTTATAGTGTTGCCATAGTGTATGGATGGTTTAGAGAAGGAGCCTAAAGGAGCCAAATGTCTCTGTGGTCCCAAGATTTGGCTCGGGTCTCTGCCCATTTTATTCTTCACTAGGCCAAAACTGAAGTACATCTCTCTTTAGCAAGCAGCATAATATGAGCTGCCTGTAGCACAACAATTGTTATTCAAACTTTAAAAATGTTACCGAGCAAACATCACTAAATATGGTACTTTTCTGTAAACCACTGATAGTTTTTTCATTTGGCTCATGTAAGTGAAAGACACACTGCTGTAACAGATACAGGAATCAGTCAATGTGATTATTGTGATTCTAGTTTATTTCAGGCAGAAAACAAACAACTGAATAAAAGATGACAGTGGCTTTTATAGCCATTGTTATAAGATAAACGTCCCTGTCAAACAATTTCATGAAAGCCAGTGAACATCTGCTTGTTGTCACAAGAACTTGTTATATTCTGAATTTGTTATATTTTCTTACTTTTCTGGCACAGGCCAGGAAAAAACAATGTGACATTTTTGTTACTCTGTTTTTGGTGAATGACCTGACTGGGTTTATTTCATTAAAACATTTTAACTGGACAGTCCCAGTGCAACATCTTCATTAGATCAGTAAATATATTTAATTATTGAGGAAAAATAAATCAATATGTTATGAAACCTTTGAGAAAGGCTCCAGGACTGTTGTGTAAACCGTTTGCTTCATCTCATCAGAAATCTTTATGAACTCATACACTTTTCTCAAAGAAAATGAGCCATTTTGAGTGTGTCTTGACTCTTGAAAGAAAAACGAGAATGTTCAGAATGTTTGAATCTTGAATAAGCAGCATAAATGGAGGCATTTTTGTCTGTAATGTGCAGGATGCAACACAATCTCCTCATGTCTCGTGGGTAAGTGAGTTCAGTGTCGCTCTGTAACTGTAAATGGTTGAGCTACAGGTTACTCTTTTGAAACAGTTGCTAGCTAGACTACACAACTACACTACTGACAGAGAGTATCTTTTAGGAATCGACCACTAAAACAAGTCATTTTAGTATCTTTCTGGCACAAAAAACAGACAGCTAGGTGATTTGACTACAAAAATGGTTTCACTATAGGTAAAACTATATTCAAATATATATGCTATATATTATATAGAAAATGTAAGCTCTGTAACAATTTATTATGTAAAAGTGTGCTGCTGTTGCTGTTCTATAATGTCTACTGTCATGCTACAGTATGTTTAGGTTTAGGTAACTACCCAACACCCTGTGAATATCATGCAGTTTTGAACACCTCAATGCTTTCTCAAAGTGCAGTAAGAGTAGATGTTTACTACCAGATCACTGCTGGCTACAAAAGACTGGAGCGCTTGAGCCATTTATTTAGATGTTGGAGGGCTCTGACCTGCTCATTAGTTTGAATGTTTCTCTTGATTGAGAATCTTCTTTTGAGTGTCCGAGGGCCCTAACAATGTGACTCCATCACTGGTGGTCATTCATTTAGGCTGAAGGGTAGAAGTGGAGCAATCTAAACAGCAAGTGGCTATAAACTAGTCTTAATTTCCTTCAAGTGTTCAAAGGACACCTGCAGTGGTGTACTGTGACCTCTGAGGTATCAACCGTCTCTGTCTAGAAAGCATTTCACTAAACAAATGTTTGAGCTCAGTATCAGTATGAATATGTTTGGTTTGTCATGTCAGGGGAGAGAGATTGTACCTGTAAATTATTTCTTGTCACATTTAAGAGTACACTAGCATACAGAAGACCTCAAAGCTAACAGACGGACTAAAGTTCACAAAACTCTTATTTTAATTTCATGGGTCTTTAGGGATCATCTGTGTTTTAGCATGACGTCATCTGCTGGTCCAGTCTTTGTATCATCTATTTTAATTAATAGTCTTTAAAACATTTTTAAGCTTGTGTGTGAACCCCAGAACAACTGCTCCTCCATTGGCTGTAATTGTCTTTTTTAACAAAGTGGCCATCAATCATTTTTCTGTCAGTTCCTGTCACACCAGCCAGCCATGAAATGGGACAGAAGGACACCCTCCATAGTTTGCTCTCCATAAACATTTTCTTCTGCCATTTAGACTATCAGTGAAGATTGAGAGCAGTTTTCCAGCAATTTATTATACGTCCATCTTCATTTCAATAGATCCACATCCAGACATTTTGTTATCAATGTTGAGTCTTAGACATGTTGAAAATTCAATAAAACAATAAATGTTTACTCAGGTTTGAATATTCATAATCCTCCAAAATGTGTAAACAATTTTAAACTTTTGTATAAATCCCACACTATAGTAATTGTCCTTTGGTGTGAAACAGTTTGTTGTGTATTGTAGTTTGTGCTATAAACAGGAAGGAATTCTTTTGAGACAGTAAAACTCGGCAACACTTGGGTTAGGCACATTCACTCAGGCAACATTCTGGCAACACTCAGGCAACACTCCAGCTATGTGGAAGTGAGTGTTATCAAGTTAAGCACAACTGTTACATTATCTTAATAAAATTTTAAAATCCAGTTATAAATCAGAGGTTGCTATTATTTATTAAAAGTATCAATCTAAAAATGTAAGTTGCAGCTATTATAAATACGTTCTAATTAAATTTTGTAAAGCTATAGGACAAATGAAACATTATCAGGATCAAAATGATTCAGTTGATAATTAGGATGTTTCAAAACTTTAAAAGTACAATATTGCTTTTGTGATGAGCATTTTAATTCGAGGACTGTTTGATGGGCAACATTCTCTCCTCATGATGGTCTGATTAGAAATAAGACTCATCTTCATTATTTGATTAACGAGCTGATAAGATGAGATGCAGGAGATTTCTGTCTCACCCTGATGGCCTGATCATTTCAACAGGAAGTACTTCCTGATCTGATTCAAATCTGCCCGTCATTATGTGGCAGGCGGTTATATCTGATCTCACAATTACGCCTGATTCTTGCCCCTCTGTCTCATCTCTCCCTCTTTTACATATTTTTCATCTTGAGTATTTCTCTCATTTAATATTTGAACCTTTGAGGCCAAAGAGAGACAGGAAGTGAATAAGGTGTACAGGGGAATGTGGAAACCTAAAGTCCAGCTGGGGTAGACACCTTTTTCTTTTTTGACAGAACTTTACTAAACACGCTTGCATTGCATGTAGTCATGCAGTAAGTAAAGGGTTTCCAGGTCAGAAACTGACAGTATATTTTGAGATTAAACAGATGTCTGTTGGAGGTTACAGGGACACACAGGTATATGTGTGTATGAACAGTATTTATGCGCCTGTATGTTTGCAAGTAAGAATTTATGAGAAACTTACTATCTTCTTCTTCTCTGTTTTCTAGAAACTCTGTTTCCTTTATCTCCAGGGTACAAAACTAGTCAATGCAGCTTGTTTGACTAATTCAATATACAATAAAGGTTTAGACGCACTGCACTGCACTGCACTGCACAGCTGTCCTGCACCACAGACTCCTCCAGATTCTCTGTTTGATGTTGTGAACTCTGTGTGAACTCTGTTTGTGAATTGTTCCACAGCAAAATAATTATTAAATGAAAATCAAAGTCACACTACAATTACACTACAGCATTTAATTTGTTACATTTTAGATTTGACAGGATGTCTGCAAGACAAGCACATTTCTGTTTTGGATGCAAATAAAATCACAAAGTGCATCAGCAAAGCACAAATAGTTCAAACAGTGATTAAGAAATATTTCAGTCATTTGTGTCATTTGCTGCATGATTTGAGCTGTTTGAAAAATTGACATTAATGGCAGGTGGATATAAATTTACCAGTTTTAATTTATTGTGCTTGTAGGAGAAAATGGGTGTTCAGAGAGCGCTGTACTCTGGCTTAATGTCACTGACAGCAGTGTGTGAGATACACTCATGATCTTCTGCTTCAGCGTTCTGACAGACGTCATTTGCTAAAGCAAAACATGTTTCAGACAGAACTGTTGACACCCTGTTTGCAGGGTTTGCAGTCACATTAAGACCAAAAGAATACAAGCATTCAATACAATTTTTCTCTGTTTTTTATAAGCATAATTTTTTTTATACACTAACAGAGTTGAGAGTTTTTCCAGTCCTGTAATCTTGCTCATGAACTTCCCATCTTTCAGAGTTTTTCCCCAGCAAATACAATGTTTTCAATGCCTGCACCATCTTTAGTTACAGGAAAGGTCCAACCCCTTTTTCTGTTGGAAAAAAATGTTTTTGTTTGTTAAATCGCAGCATTCATACCCATAAAGGCATCAAGATATCCACATTAAATTGCCATTTCTACAGTGTTTTCCAGTCATCAGACTCTAGCAGCAGGGACTGGTCCTTTTATAATGTCTTTTTGTTGTCTTGAGCCATTTTACATGGGCTTCTTTTTTCTCATGAACATTTTAGAGGAAATTATTCTGATGGAAACGAGGCCAAATGTAGCAAAGATGGCATTTCCAAAAATTGGCATGTGAATGAATAGCAGCCCTTTGAATGGGAGAATTATGAAGTAATAAAGTTATTCGACTTCAGCAACCTTGTCTGTCTGGTGGCCGTTGGGCCGTTTATCTTCCTCTTTTATTGTTCAATGCTCATAAGTCTTGATTTAATTTTCGTATCCGGTGCCCAATAAAATGGGGAACTGTTACTTTTGCCTCTGCAGTAAGATGTCGAAAAAGAGCTACAGCAAAGCTGAATATTTCATTTAAGCTAGTACACAAACACTAGATTACATATTTATCAGTTCTGTTTGGTGAGGTAACAGTGACACAGAAAACACACACTTTATACACGACAGTCAAAACTTTGGCTTGCAAAACTAACAGTTTTTAGCATAACTGAGAGCGACAGGCTGTCTTGACAAATGCAGACAGTTTATGAGAGTTGCCGGTGCGCAACGGTAGTTCTCAGTGCTGTGAAGAGTGTGGATTGCTCTTAATGTGTAAATGGTCTCGCAAGGGTCAAAGGTGTTTCTTGGCTGTGAATTCTCTTCTTCTCAATCCAGTTCCACCACTTCACCTCTGAATCTTTGACACATCGGATGTCAAAGCCTGGAATAATTAAAGAACATTTCAGACCGTTTGAAGGTCACTGCAGTGATCTGCCAGTGCTGATGTGTCATTAATCACCGTGTGATTCTTCACTCCAGATGCCACTCATCTCCATGCATTGTCATCGCATTCACTGCGGCCGATTAGCCTTTGTTCAAAGTTTGCCCAGTTGTTGGAGTTATCTGCTACAAGGTTATTTGAGAGTATGCTGCATGTGAATGCTTTACACTGGGGTGGTCTGAGCGCATGTTTTTATGCAGCAGTGACAGATAGACCGCAGGCGGAGTTGCTGGAGCGCATTGCTGTTCCTCATGACGTGTGTTGTCAGGTCACCTTGAACATAATTTAGTCTAATGCAAGCACATTTCAACAGCGCCATATCTGACAAACACAGACGACAGTGTCGGCTCAGAATATTTGTGTCTCTGCATGTGAAATGAGCAGGTTTGTAAATCTGAATTATTATAAAAAGTGACAGTAATTTGTCATATGTCTGATTTATTCAGACACTGTAACCTCCTCTGTGTTCGGGACAGCTGTTTGAAAACATTATTATACTCTGACATTCATAATCATTATTTTCACAATTCCAGGGCAGGACAGTGAGTTTTTTTTAGCTAGTTCAGTTGTTTAGGATTTTTATTTTATTTGCCCTGGCTGCATTTTCACAGACTCTGGGACAGACATGAAACATTTGGTGATTTATTGTCATAAGCAAAGTATATTTATTTAACATTTTTAAAATATTTAAAAAATTTATATTTTTTAAGTGTTTTCATAAGACAAACGACTCTGTAAAAAGGAGTTCCTATTTTTTATGAAAGCTTGTAAAACTCATGTCCTTCATTTATACATCGTAATGTGTCTGACACTTACGCTGTAAAAGTGAAATCATATGCAGAGTAAAGTGTGTGTGAAACAGAAAACAGAAGCGGGGTTATCTGTTCTATACTGTTACATAACATCTGTGTCTTCTTGTGTAGATCACAGAACAGTGTGAACACAGAGTTGACAAGCAAATATATATCCTCACATCTAACTCGTCTATGACACACGTAGCAGCACGTTTTCAAAAGGTTCCTGCCAACTCTTCTTCATGTGAGCGACTTCGTCTGAGCCGGATGAACTTTTTAAATAAGGACACAGCAGCCTCATCATTCTTTAAGACACTGATCGTCTATTATGAAGTCTGATATGATAAAAAATGTCTTTCCTGAGTGAATGTGCCCTCTCTTCTCCAGTTCTGATTTCCATGGATCTCTCTTCCCTTTCACCTTGACTGCTGACAGATATTAACTTTGCTGCACATAAAGGACATTTAAAAGAGATGTATGACTCTTGCTGCGGTGATGAAGTTTCTCTGCTTCAGGATTATATCTATATTCTCATTATTTTGAACCTCATTTGAATGACTTTGGTCAGTAATTATGGGGAAGGTTATCAGTGTTGAGATTAGAAACTTTACCTGTCTCTTCATTAGCTCACGTGCTAGCACAGCTTTCAGCAGTATGATTTTCTTCAGAGCTTCGATGGCTTTTCGTGGTATATTTGAACTACTATAAAGTTGATGTTGTGATGTATTAAAATGTAGTGGGGGTTAAAGAGCAAAAGTCTGTGAAAACGATTTACTGCAGCATAATTCGGTGATAACTGGATGGATTTCTTTTGACTTGATGTTGTGCTGCTACAAGCTTTGCTTACAATGCCACTATATCTTGTCTGTCCTCAAAAGAAGAAGAATTTATTTGAAATGCAACATATTATGAATGTAAGACTTGTTTTTAAGTCTTTATTTTTTATATATATTAAGTTTATTTTTCTTTCCATACTGGTCATCGAGTTTAACCCTTGAGCAAAAAGGAAACGTCTCAATATTAATTTAGAATAATACTGATTAAAGGAATCCATTTTGCTGTGTGTTGTGCTGTTTTTGTTGTAATTTAGAGTCTGCATGAGGCCTTTAGCCCAGAGCACAACAATCTGTAAATATAAACTACAAAAGACAAAATATTCAAAGCAAAGAAGAGATAGAGAGAGACAGAAATCAATGATTTATATTTTCCCCTTTTATTAATTACACCAACAGACTAAAGAGGAGCTTGGATGCAGTGCTGGTTGCTAAGTGATTGTTTCTATGGTTCATTTGATAAAGAGGGACTTTAACTGATGATAGTGATATATTACATTCAGAGATGCTGGGGTGTGTATAAGTGTCTGTATAAAGGCCATTGAGGTTAATCGATAACCAGTTGCCTGTAATGCTAATGATATGTATTCAGGAACGTGTTTGTATAAGCAGCACCCAGAGAAGGGCTTTTAAATGCTGCTGTGTACTGGGGATAGTCATGGCTAAATATCATACTAACAATTCCCAATACAATACACCCTTACACATTCCTTAGTGCTAAAGCATTCATCTTTTTCAAATGGCATTAAAACCAGATTATGCGTAACTTCAACAGTAAACTCATAATTTGGTGTTGTTCTGATTTCTCAGAAACCTGTGGAGAAAAAAAAATCAGTTTAATCTCAAAGGCTGCTGTGTCATCAATAATCGAAACATTCTGCGGCCTTCATACGTTTATTGACGTCAGAAGAATTCAAACGTGGAAATGCAAATGCTGTAATTCCATTCTGAAAGATTACCGCGCGGTTCACGCTCCGTGTCCTTCTATTGATTGACAGACACATTTCATGCCTCTTTCATTTTTTCTCTCGATCAAATTAGAAGCATTCAGTGTAAAATTTCACCCTGGCTAACCACATGAGAGCCACTCAAATTAAAAGCAGATGATAGCTCTCCATTTTCCAGTACAGAAGATTTTAACTGCAGACTGCAGGTCAATTTCAATCAGCCAAAGTCAGCAGCCCCCACATCTCCACCCACCCTTTCTCCTGCTGTATCTGATTCCTGCTCTCTCTCGCCCTCTTTTTCTTCCAACATTCCTCATCATGCAAATGATACTGTCACCCTGAACGAAGGTCCTCTCAGCCTGTTGCTTTCTTTCTGCTTTTGTCACTCAAATGTCCATCTGTCGTCTCTATGGAAACTGCTGAATGGCTTTGTGCTGGATTGAACTTCATGACGTCATTTTTTGGTCAGGCTGTCAGTAGGGTTGAGAACTGAGAAGCGGTTCTTATTAGCCTCTCTTACAGAGAGGATCCCACTCCTGGTGCTAGAGCTGATGCCCAGTCTAGAACGGTTCTGTGTGTGTCCGCTACAGAGAAAGGCAGTTCTAGGTCAGAAAATCTCTAAAACCCACTGGTCTCAGAACATAAACTGCTAAAATTGCAGTGATAAAAATATCACATGGGAATTTGATTGCTATGAGTTTTATTCAATATATATATAGATATACAGACCTAACCCTTGAATCAAATGTGATGTGATTCATACTGTAAATATAAAAATGTTTTCAAAACCCATACTCAACAAATACTGTGCTCCTGCAGTTAGGATATGCGTTTATACATGAGTTTTACCTTTAACAGGTTTAACATCATCGCTGAACCCCCACTGAATGTAGTCATAAAAATGTTATAAGAATTATTTCACATTACAGCTTCTCTAAGCGAACACAAATCTAAAAATATAAGTCAGTTTTCTGCTCATTTTGTGATTTAAAAGGCGTCAGAATTCACAGCTTTATTGAAGATGGATGGATTGCAGGAGGATGTGTAGGTCAGTGAATCTGTAAGTACAGAGACTAGCTGTTGAACTTCAGACAAACCTCTGATTCTGAAGAACAGAACTCCACAGCCACACCACAGCATGCTGATAAAACACATTTATCAGCCTGCAGGTTCATTGGGCATCTAAGCTAACTTTGTCCTTCTGCAACCTGCATTTCTGATGCATTCACTGCATGCATGTTATTTAGATGCCTCTGCAGATAAGATGATGTTGCCAGGATGACCGGATTGTCAAAACAGCTCATTAATGATAAGGGACTGGATAATGGACTGGATCGCACCTCTACTCTCAGTGCATGCACAGCCAGTGACCTTGATGGGCTTTTTAAAACAGACCGAGACGCTTAATGGATCTTTACACCTCTGCACCTGTGGGAATATATTACAGACAACTGAACCACAGAGAAAAGTGGCAACACACACATGAGCCATAATTGAGTTTCCTAGGTGTGTTGATGTGACTGTTTTATGCTGTGTAAAATCTCTGTCTATTCATGGGGATTCAAACCTTTGACATGCATATAACCCTGATTTGTAGGTTATGTTGCTGCTTATATATTATCTCAAGAGTATCTTTAGTCAAAATGTTGGTCTTCCATAACATATTTTGCCTTAACACCTTTATATTATATATTTTATAATATATATAATCTTTATATTATATTGTATATTTCCATAACACCTTTGAGCACAGCTTCACAGTTAAAACTCACAGCATTTATTTTTTTCTTGCTGTTACTGGTCTTAATGTGCACAGTTAATTAATCATTGTTATTCTAAATATAATGATGATTCTAAATATAACGTCCAAGCACTTTCCAAACTTGTATATTCTGTTTCATTTGAAAATATGTCAGATTATGCATTTCCATACAATAGTTAGAATACCCCTTCAATTTTGACATACTGTAGTGATTCAGATAAATGAATTGAAACCAGTTCTGGTTGTGATTCTGTTGCTTGCTGTATTTCACATTCATAGATCCAAATATTATATAAATTCAAACTCTGCTTTTTAATTTCTTTGTTTTATTTGAGTAATATCTTACTCAACACTGGTTACATATTATAAGAACAATAAAGCTGTTGTCTTTTATTATTCTTTACTTTACTTTAGTGACCTGTAATTCCCAACATTTGTCAAGCTTCAATCTGAATTGCACCCCATCCCTTCTTTTTTTTCATTTTGTTCTTTTCTCTTGTTGTTATTTGCTATTATCTATAACTGACAATAATATACTGCTTGTATTTTGCTATGAGCATTAATTAATAACAATAAAGGTTTTGCAAGGCCCACAGCTGTGACCTCTGTAACATCAGCTCGGTTCAACTCTTCAGCTCTTCTCTTAAACTCCAGACTGCCTCTGACTCACGCCTGCTCTCTGCTTCTCCGTCATCTCTTTCCTGCAGCAATTTTTTTCTTTTTGTAAGTTGACGGTGGTAGATAAAAGTCAGGACCCGTCACAGTCACTGAAGCAGGGTGCCCAAAAAAGTACCTGACCTAAATGCATGAGTGCACTTAGCTGGCTAACCACATTCAGTGGGCCGTGGAGGTGGAGATCTTCCACCTTTTGTGGGTGTATATAAATTGCTTACTTGCAAAGGCTAGTTTAATCCACTCCCTTCTGACAGAAGTTAGCAAATGAGGGCTTTTTAATTGGACGCTGACCTCTACTGACACCGTATAAATGCAACTAATTACTAACACTGTACATCTAATTATTTAAACACAGTTTTCTGATATACAAGTACTTTGAGAGTTCTGAAGAATGACTTAACTTTAAATAATTAAACGCACTGACATGCAGTTTCTAAAGCAGCCTATATCGGAATACACAATCTCAAGAACTCACAGTCAGTCTGTCTTGAGAGGTTTATAAGTTATCATTAAAAACTGTAATTACTCCACGGAAAAACTAAATGGACTTTCTATTTCCCGAACTGATTGTTGTGCTGTTACTTTACTACTGCGTTTCATTCAGCTGTATAAGCGCTCGTGAGCTGGCAGGTGAGATGACTTGTGTTTTGATGCGCTGTAATGAGCAGATGATCGTAAGAGCAGCACCTGCCGCTCATAAACATCACGGCGCGCTGCTCGCTGACCTGCGTGGCGAGCAAAGCTTTTCATTAAAGGACAATTGCAGACACTGGCCAGTAATGATTCTTATGCAGATGATTAATTACTGCGTTAATTGAGGTAATTAAATGATGGGTGCAAAGCAGAGTCAGCCAACAGAGAAAGTCGCAAGAATGGCGGCTTAGCCTGAGGTGTCAAGCCGGCAGATTGCCATAATTACTGCTGTGAAATTGGGGTCACTGTCAACGTGTCTGGAAGCTGCATTTATAAAAATGTAATTGGGGGTAAATGGTCTTCAAGTTGCTACATTTGATACTATTATTGACGAGCTTAGCCATGTGCGCAACTGATGCGCATGCGCGTTTGATTCAGCGACTCCCTGCGAGACAGACCCTGAGGTAAATGTCTGTATTTAATGTTCTCACTAGATATATATCAAGTTTTATTAGTCGTACTTGTTAATAAAATGTATAATATTCGTTTTGGAAGTATTTAGATTTGGCTGGTGCCTGTTACATTATACCTTAATGTATACTTTCATATTTGTAATTGTACTGTTTGCATAAATATTAGATTAAAAAAAAAAATCTTTAAACGGTGTCCAAACAGGCAAGTTTCTTAAAGTAACTTTAAATGTATTGTGTTTTTGCTTCCATTCATTTCTATCTTTGTTTGAAACTGTAGTATTTCTTGTTGCACTGACTGTTGACCAGTGAAGCATCTACATGAATGTGAATGTGACTGAAGCATTAGTGTGGAGTTTTTACTCTTTTAATGAACTCCGTTTAAGAGCACTAATAGATTTTGGGTAAATGCAAGCCAGCAGCAGGTGAATTAAAGTTTAGAAGTTCAGTATTAAAATAACTATCATGCCGTTTAGCTGAGACGTTACATTAGTGTCATAAAGCTGGTTGCAGAATTTGTGGAAATGGATCCAGAACGGTCGGGCTGTAATTTCATGTTTGTGGCTGTTGAATGTCATCCTTTTTTAGCTGTTCATTGAAGCAGAAAGGAAACAAGCCAACTAATCGTGTGTCTCATCAATCAGTTCATTGCAAGCTTTGCTCAAGTCAAACCCTGATGGATCTGTAGCTGGTGCAAGTACTCAAAGTCCAGCTTTCTGCAAGACTGATGGATAAAATGAACCACTCGCAGAAATGGTGGTGAATAAAACCCTAAATTCATTAAATGCGCCTTTGAAATGAACTGTGTTCTTTGAGTCTTGAAGTGAACGGATCGCTTAACAAGCATCTCTTGTTAAAAGTCAGAGATGGGAGTTTTCTTTAAGTCATGCGTTATCTTTCCATGGGTGGCTTTTTAAAGATTTTTTTTTTTTTTTTTTTCCCTCATTGGATTGATATTGGATGCAGCATGCCAGGTCTTGTGTCTATATAATGAGATTAAATTACCTGTGAAATAAACTTGCACACTAAAGAACCTTCTGTTGTAGCCAAACAGATTCGTAACAGATGCAGCTGAGCTAAAGCCTCAACAGTTGCTAACATGTCATGCTGGGAGACACAAGGTTGAACCAGCAGCCCTGGAAATGCTGTTACTTTTTGCCAAGCTGTTCATGTCCATTAAAGCTGCCATTCCTGACAAAAATGCTGAGAGAATTCTTCTGGAAATGCTCTGTTTGTCACTTCTATTTCAAAAGTGTGAACGCTGAAGAAGTGACGTTTGTGTCACTGCCTCTCTTTCTGTTGCTGAGATGTGGGTGTGAAGAGCGACTGATTTTCTCCTCAGACCTGTGCTGTAACCTCACGCCTCAAACTTCTGTGCGTTTCTGCTCATTCTTTTCCCTATTGATTTATTTTTTTCCTTCTGAATTTTAGGAAGCTTAACACAACTAGTTGGTAAAAGGTCAAGCATCAGTCTCTGGTCATGAACGGGGCTAGTTGTCGCCCAGGGCAGTTGTTGTTGGAAGGACTGTAGATCAGTAATTATACAGGGTTAAGTCATATGCATAAATGTTTGTTGTCTTTACTGAATGCTGTTTTAAATGCCCAATCTGAAACTTTCTTAACAAAGCTCAAAGAAAAATCTTGTTTGCAGAATGCCACCATTAACCAATCAGAATGAAATAATCCAGAGACCTGCCGTATACAGTGTTTGTACAAGTGTTTTTTGTTCTCTCCCTAGGCAATAACTGTGAACATGTTTTTGGTAGTCAAAACTCCGGAGCATAGATCTGGGAAAAAAAAGCAGGCCTGCCCTGAGAAATATCAACTGCAGTGAAGTGTGACGACTAGCCCCAGTCTGCAGGACAATCTCTGTCCCTTGTCCAGCATCTTGCTTACAAATACTGTTGGCGTCACGTCTGCTGCCATGGCAACATCACAGTCCACACAAGCATGAATGTCCACAGAGTGGCAACGGGCCCATGCCGGATCAATATGATCTATATCTGTGAATAAGCTGCTCTGTGTTGATTTAATTTTGTATTTCATTGAGGGAGATGAAACATTGGCACAGTTCAGCTGTCTGTCTGTCTGATGATTCAGAAAACTGACATCATCCCCTGCTGTAGTTTTTGATATCTGGGCCTTTTTCTGTAATCAAATTCTCTTGAAATCCCTTTAAAAAGACTGTCATTGTCTTCAGTGAGGAAAATACAAAGATAAGTTTCAGCACTAAAGTCAATCTAGTTGCAAAAATGAGGATACCGTTTAAACAACCTTTTGTTTGTCTCTTTGTGGACGCAGTGTCACTCAATACAGTCCTGCTGTTTGTTCAGGCTGTTCTGTGTTTAAATGTGTTAAAGCTTTGATAATACTGTGTACTGAAGACGTGCCGGAGAAGTGCAGAACATTCCTGGAGTTTAAGGTTTAATTAAAAGTTGGTTTGGTTGGAATGTGTAGCATTTGATAGCTTGTCGTCACATGTAGGCGGTTGCAGGTTCCCACTTCACTGTTTTTTTTTGTTTTTTTTAAGAATAACTATTGAAGCAGTTACAGAAGTTGCTCAGTTTCACAAGTTTCACTGCTCAGGGGCATCATTGTTTCTCCTTTTTTTTTTTTTAACAGATGTAAGGAAAGGTATCCATTTAGTCTCATTTAATCTCATTTCTGTCTAAAGAAACGGAGATGGGTTTTTTTTCTTTTAGTGTTTTGCAGTTGTTTGTGATGAGTGTATGTGGGTGAAACTGTTTAAATGTTCATACCACTGCTCATTTGATGTTTAACAAAGCCAATATGACAATATAAATATTAGCCTGACTGTGAAGCTATTCTGTCCACATTTTAGTGATAACAGAACTTCATATAGCTGTTTTCTGTTAAATGTTGACATTTTGGAGGCTGCAGTTATACAGTTTGGTGCATTTTGCTGCAGTATGATCAAAAGTGCAGTAAAGGGATTGTTTGAGAGAATCAAATTAACCATCAGTTCTAATTTTAAAAGGATGAACCATTTCCAGAAAACCAGAGAACTGATACAAACAGAAATGCACAAATTCAAAAATGTACAAAAAGAACTTGGCTAAATAAATGCACTCAACTACAAGCTCTTAGCTTTTATTTAGGTTAGAACATTTTTGAAATTCAGACAACTTTGTAATTGACAACATTTTATATGCTGTATAAATGCCCAGATGGCCTTTGGCTTCTAGTGTGACCTTTGAGAATGCTGTGTAGGTTGCCGTGGGGCCAGGGTACAATTTTCCCTAGACACATCTGTGGGTACAATGCATCCACAAAGAGAATAAAATATCTTCATGGATAACCTCTGTCTCCTGCACCCAGAATATAAATCAATCCTCAGTTGGCTTCACTCCGGGCTAGCTGCCAAAACCATCTTTACTCGGCCGTGAAACCGCTGGACCAGAGTGAGAAATTGGCAGTGGAGTGAGGGGATGCTAGAAGAGTGGTGCTTTATGGCTGCAAACTCTTCTGAGAGGGGCAATCAAGGTTAACTCTTTGTTTTCCACTGAAACGCACTCTTTCTCGAAAGTACAGATATTCCTATCCCATAGGAAAACTAGGTGTTCATACAGACAGCAAATTTACTAAACCATTATTTCTGCAAAACTCTGTCCTGTGCTGGATTTTTTTACTGTTTTCCAGAGGGAATTGTTGCATTATTACAGCATTTAAAAGGGAATTTTGACAGGAGTGTTAGATTTTTAACATCAGGTAATTTCAGTTATTAAATGTGAGCATTGCGACATTTCGCCATGTTGGAGCTGACCTCATAACTTCATGTCCTTAATGGTTTCTAGGGCATTGCTATGGTGGGCTTTGTAGTTGTTAGGGTATTTAAGTGTTGACTGGGTGTTAACTGTGTGTTTGCTTACTGTCTGAACCCACGTTTACTTTTGGTATTAATCTGTAGATATGGGTATTGTTGTTCTTGCAGTTTTTGTGTTCTTTAAATGTCTGACATTTTACATTAGTACACAAGTTCATGAGTCCGAATTTGCATACGAGCCACTAACATCTGACCTATTCAGAATAAAAGTCGTGTTTAGTTGTACACTATGTAAATGATGTCATTATGCAGTTTCCTCAGCATCGTATCATTTGTGTTTGCCCTCATCTCCGGTCACTCTTAATGAAGGCTGTTCGTCCAGGCTATTTCATCATTCTTGTCCTCTGGAGAGTGTGTATTGTTGTGTGCAGTGTTTTGCGTGAAACACTCATTGTGTAATGACTAAAAAATCTCTAGGCAATCAATCACCCTTTGTATCGCCATACAAAAGCCTGCTGCTGTTTTATGGAAATGTGATGATAACATTGCCCCTGTTAAAAAAAAAAAAAAAAAAGCTGATAAATGAACGGCAAGCGTTGTCTAACACGAGTTCGTAATATTTTGTTGATTTATATTGATTTGTTTAAACTTTTGTCGTATATGACTGTTATTAATCTTGCTGTACTTCACTGGTGTCAAGACCTTTTCATGCTCTGTTAGAGCAACTTATTTCACTTCTCTAGCTCACCCTGATCCGCCTTTATTAATTCATCACTGCTTCTGTAGCATTTCTGTCTACAATATCACAGCAGTGTATGGGTGTAGATAAGGTCACGTGGTTGTTGCACACTGAAGTGGCAAAATAACAGCGAGAACAGTCTGCTGTAAACGAATCTGCCAACAAGCACAATGTTATGAAATGTGACGGATCTAAGCCTGCCAATTTATCTAGATGTTTGGCTAAATGCAAATTGCACCATTATAAACTGCCTCAAACAAGTGCTTCAGCGTTTGTCCTCCACCTACTGTATCCTGAAGCCCAGTGATTGCTGAATGTACCCGTTATCAAAAATATTTCAAATCAATCAGTTACCAGGACTGTAGCTGTAATTCCACAACATTTAAAGTAAAACACAGTGCAAGCTGATATGAGACTTCACAGATGGATCCATGTAGCTTCAACAAATGTGATTGTGATGACATCACGGTGTCAGATGTAGGTTAAGCGTATTCATGAACTTAATGTAAATGCTGCTTTTAGATTAGTTCAGTGGCACTTCATAATTCTGTCTTTTCATTGATCAAGAGTGCAGATGGACTCTCTTTATGGGTACACTATGAGAGCTCTGACTGAATTTCAGTTTCTCCCTCAGTGAGAGATTCTGTATGTTTATGCTGAGACTATGTATATATGTAATATAATATATATTAGTCTCAGCATAAACATGCAGATATATATCCAAGAAATAACTGTTGCTCAAATACTGTCACACAGCAACTTTCTGCTGACAACTGGAGTACAGCACCTGTGACACGAGCAGCATCAGCCCTCACAGCGGGACAATCTGATTCGGAGACTCGAATGAAAGGTTGAGTCACTCACAGAATGGTTATTGATCATGTTAATCTGTATTAAACGCAGTTTCGGTGCGAGTTAAGCATCAGATGAACCACAGCACATATGCTGTGTGTCCTTGATCTGCTGGCATTTATTGTTGTTTACAATGCAGGTGTCACTGTTACTTGTTAACATCGGTAACCCGGAGTCGTCAAGTACAGTGTTACAGTATTTCAACTCGGGCATGTTTAAATGAAAAAAAGATGTCTGATCAGAGATTATATGCGAGTATTTTTAGGAGTTCTGCTCCTCTTTACTTGTATAATCTATATAACAGAATTATATTCAGATCACTTGATTAATTTGTACTTTAAAATAGCTACTTAAAACCTATTAAAATGCCCATCAAGAACTCGTTTGAAAATGAACACCAGCTCATAATGGCTAAGTGATTAATTATGTGATGCATTTTAACATCATTTGCATAATCCTGAGATTATATATATTAAACACTGAACTGTCCCAGTGCCGAGTCCAGATCCAGATCTGTGGATAAAGTTTTCTCTGCCTCCATTCAGGACTGGAGTGATAAAGAATCAGTGAACTGGATCTTATCACAGTCATTTAGATGTTTGTGCTAGCCAGCTGAGAATAGAGGTCTGAGGAATCTTATTTTAGGCAAGAGTGGGATTAATTTTATTTTTTCCCCTCGGTTAGCAGTACGGTCTCAAATGTGCATTTTCTGTAACCTACTTCACAGAACTGAGACTGCTGAATTTATAAAGAATCTGATTGGGTGATATATTCACATATGAGATTATTGGATATAATGGGCTAGTGTTCTGATAAAAGTGATGTATGGTGGTTATACATTAAATGAACCTGTTTCTGTGTTTTTACAGAAATTAACTGTACATGTCACCAGAGTCTGTGACTGTTGAATTTGAAAAAAGACGACCTTCAGAATAAAGGCTGACTTTGATATTGCCTGTTTTTTTTTTTTATGCATTTAATAAATCTTTGACTGTGTTGACAAAGAGGTAGACATACAGCTGTGAAACATTATGAAAGGATTTTTATTTTTAATGTACCTCTTCTGTTAAACAATCAGGGTAATGTTTAAATATAAACATAAACAAGACATTACTTTTTTTTGTAATGTCTTCATCTTTAGTTGTAAAATTTGTTACATTTTATACTGTAGTTAGTTGTTTTATTTTATTTTTTGTGTGTCTTAATCAATAGCAGAGAACGTTGTGGAACAGTGTGCCTTAAAATCAGCGAGCTCTAAATCACCCAACTGCCCCTACCTTCCCAAAAGCGTTAGCAGGTTATCATGAAATAAAAATGAGATCAATAAAACCAGTCGGTATGTTGGAGAGGGGTAGATGCCATAACAAAGTCACGTCGCCTGGAGGATCGATCACACAGGCGAAAAATTGCATCTGCCTGAGAAAATATAGGGATTAAAGCATGTATAATCTGATTAAGAAAAGTGTTTGCTTCAACAGTGGCTTAAAAGACTCAACGCTGTGAAATAGCTCAGAGGACTGGCGCAGACAGCGATGATGTCACTCGCTGTCACTTACAGAGACTGTTGTGTTCTCATCACTGCTGACAATGAAGAGGGACACCGGGCCAGTGTTAGTGTGTGTTCAGCTCTGTGTGTGCTGAATGCTGTAAATTAAGACACATAATCATCTAAAATACTATCTGTATTTATTCAACATTGTATTTAAAAACATCAACAGTTACCCAGACTAGTTGTGGATCTCTTTCTTTGAAACCACACATACCATCTTCAGACAAGTTCAAGTTTATTTATAGAGCGTTTTCACAATGGTATATTGTTGCAAAGCAGCTGTACAAATAACAGTGAAAACATCCAGGGATATTTACAGATTTGAACATGAAAAATAAAATATGCAAATATATGAAATATGCAAATATATGAGAATTATAGAATTACTAGACAGTATTAATACAGTATTTTGTGACATTATCTAAACTAATGTCAGCACACTCCCTGCAAGCAAGCCAACAGGGCGACAGTGCCAAGAAACCAAAACTCCAGAGATTGATAAGTGGAGAAAAAGCCTTGTGAGAACCCGGACTTGACAGGAAGGGCCAGTTCTCCTCTGACGCACTAAAGCTGCAGTCTGTAACCGTGACTATGACTAGTTAAAAAGCAATGCGTTACATTAAAGACTTGAATATAGATGTTAGTATGGGACTGACTTGGTGATAGTTTGGAGTAAGCAATAAAAAGTGTTAACAGGAATGAGACCATGATGATGGTGTAGAACAGAATTAACAGGAAAATTTTAACTGGTGAAAAAGTGTAATGTTCCTGATAGCAGCTCTAGCAACAATCTGCTGTTACAGGGTGGAATGTAAGCTGGTGATAGAAATGAAATTGAGAGATTATAAATTGAAATTGAATGTAATTGAAAAAGAACATAGTAAGATCAATGCTTCAATCTTATTTCTTTTTGAAAGGACCCTGCTGAGGCTGTAGATGTTTTGTCGTGTGGGATGATCACGCCGGTGCAGGGACAACTCCATGGAGGACCTAGGTCTCATGATGGTCCGCCAGGTGCTGGATCCACTTAGAAGCAGGCTGATCTAAAGCTCCCTCGGGAGGAAGCCCCATAACAGAAAATATTTAGACACTTCTTGAGAGTCAATGAATTGTCAATAACTTGTATTTACTGAACTTGGCGTGGTCAAAAATGAATGATTGATCAATTGGAAGGCTCTTAGTGCAGTAACTACTTACACATGGACACAATCTAATAGACTGACAATACAGCTGATTGGTCAGGGAAAATCAAATTCAGGCTGTAATTGTGGCCTGTCAAAGCAATAAATGATTTTCAGTCACAGTCGCAACAGATCTGCACTGCAGTTTGGATCTACAGACGCTCTGTGTTTCTCTGTGTGTAAAATACATCATTCTTGCTATATCTGGCATCTTATTATCCAAAGCACTGAAGCTTCAAATGTAGAAGTGAAGACATCATCAGACAACTGTGTCCACAGGAGGATGATGTCAGAGATCAGCTGTCCACAGCTGCAGCAGATTTAACCCGAGATGAATTTTACTTCTGTGCTGACTGTAGACTTATTTGCGCTTGTTGGCTTTAAATACAACCGATATCTAGTCTGACAGCTTGTGCTAACACAAAACACAATGAGAACAACAGAGATCCTATAGAGATTTTAAACATATACATATTTAACCAGTGCTTACATTGTATGGCCTTTAAGTGTGATTTAACCAGTACGCTATGCTAAGAACATTTTTATGAAGTAATGGCGGCTTGAAGATAGGAGGGAGTTTACAGACAAAATGTACAAGCCTCACCTTTAATGTAAATATACAGTCACTGAGAACTTTTTTAAGTCTCATGAGGTATAAAAGAGCAACATCTGAGGACTGAAATGTTCCTCTGTTATTGTATGATTGACATTGTAGTTATGGAAGTGGTTTTGTTTGAAGCTGCTTATGAAGGATGTGGTTTTTGATGTTTGGGTTGAAGGTGGAGAATTTCAGTAATCAGAAGAACTTTCACAAAACTGCACGCAAGTGAGGAAAGATATTTAATGTGTGGGCTTTAAATGCTAAAGAAATGAAATGGCAATAGGTTAGTGGGTTATGATGAAAGAATCCTTGGTGAAATTGGTTTGGATGAGGTGCACAGACATTCTTCAAGCCACATTAAAATTGTCTGAATATTAATGATAAGATAACAAAATATCAAAACAAGTGGCATTTATTTGAAAGAAAAAACATCACAGCAAAACACAAGTTAACAAGAAACAAAAGTAAAGCGATAATTCTGAGGCTTTGAACTATGCTTCATTATCTAATCCTGACATTCAGATATTTTGAAACAGGACTAAAATGTCTGAAGCACTGGATAAGCACACTGTCTTACTGTCCCTCACTTGTCCTTCAAGTTACTTTACATGTGTAAAGACTCCAGAGGGCTTAGATGTTTTTAAATTTTCTTCCATCAAATTAAAAACCATGTATGTTTAAAAGACGAATGCTAATAAATAAAATTATCTGCTTGCTCAGTAACCTCAAACAAGGCAGACACCAGGAATACGGGGTCTCAGTGGACCTGCATTATTTTAGAATGGCTTCCTCGTGACCTGTTGCTTAGTCCAACACTGGATGTTTACAGTTCAGTAGGCCTGCGGTCTGAGACGGATCGATGTGGCCTGTTCACCTCCCTGTCATCCAGCTCAGCAACTCTGGGGACTGGACTTCGTGCTTCACTGAGAAACGCAGGCAAATGTGAGAAATTAAGAGATTTATAGACGTACATTCTGTGGTCTCAGAAGTCCGCCTGCTGTTTTTTTTCCGCTTCTTGATTCCAAGACATTCCAACAGGCCTGTTTTTTTTCTGTCACTGGTCGCCAGTTTTCCCTTCTGTCAGTGGGAAGAAAGTCACGGTGGTAGCTGCGTCTCTGTCACTTGCACAACAGTGTGTTCCTGTGTGACAAAAAGAAAGAACAGAGGAAAATAACATCATTTGTAGCACCTTGTTGAGGGTTTTTAAATACAGTGGAGCTTTCATCCGCTCTTGAAAGGCCTGTGATGAGCCGCGGTGGCCCTGACTTCATCTGCAGATGCTAATTCAGATTGTGACATGCACATTATTTCTACCAGAGACCCTGTGAAATCTGTTCTTTACTGCCTCATCTCTGTGCTGTTGCTTATTCAAAAGGCTAAATAATAAAAAGTTTGATAAATATGTAACTTGATGTTTAAATATATAAAAAAAATCAGTCATGTGAATAAACTATTCTGTTGCCAAGTAATGTTGTTTACTAGTCAAACTTTTGGCTGTTTAAGGTTGTCAAGCAATGTGGTACAGTATATGCTCTGTTCAATGTTCAAGGTCAGGATTTGATTGGCTGGTGAAACATGGGCGAGCTGTTTCATGGAAAAGTGTTGACTACAGAGAATATTGTTTTCCATTTATTCATGCATAAATAGACCAGGATCATGTATGAAATTATTCTTTATTTATTCTTTATAATGTTATTGACATTTACACATTGAAAGAGACCACAGTGATAGGCTATTTCAGGCCATTTCCTTTTACCTCAACTGTATTAACATCAATCAAAGCGTTGGGGCTCAAAACTGTCAGGCTGTCCTGGGATTATAGAACAGCTCCTCACTCACCACATTACATGTGTAACGCAGTGAAGGTGAACTCACCTGCTGTGCAGAACGTGAGCGTGTCATTTCAGAGTTCAACTGCGAGGTGAGTGACAGATCACTGTATGCTGGGTGAGATCTTTTCATCTCCTGTTTCATGATCATTAAGACAGAAGCACGCTGGTGTTGTGGCAGTACAGCATGACAGCTGTAAATAAATTAAGAGAACTCGGCAGCATTCGCTGACTTGTCTTTGAAATCTGCCCCCCCCCCACCACCACCCTTTTTCCTTTATCCATTTTTGGGACTCTACTTTTTATTTACCAGTTCATAACCAGTAACTCCGCTACATTAATTTCCCATCACAGTAGTAACGTTTTCTGTAATTAATCTTTCAGCGCGTTTAACAATTTTTTTTTACCTGCAGCTTTGTGGAAAAACACAGAAAAACAGCCATTATTTTATATGGAGAAGAATGAGAAAGAGAACAGCAGTAATAAATGTGAATAAATGTGGTTCAAGAGAACGTCATCAGTCTTAATAGCAGCCACGGTTCCACACAGATTTGGTTCCACACAATGCATGCTGGGAGTCTGAGGGAAGCCATTAATGTGAGTAGCGCTAATAAAGATGGACCAGCTTTGGGCGTGTTTAGCTGTGTGTGAGAGCGCTAGGTGGTTATTTATGTAAAAATAAATAAATAATCTCACAGTTGCTTTTAAATCAGTCCTTACAAACGGTATGTGGAGCAGCTGGTGAGGAAATAGAATTACATTTATCAAGCTGTGAACGAGTTGTGTGGAAACGGCCTACACGGTTAGTGTTGATGATCGCCATTATATGGATCATCTGTTCCCACACACCCAGACATGCCAAATGCACATCCAAACATGTACATGCTCACTATAGTCCCGAAACATGCTGGCTAATGCTTGGCTAACATGTTATGAACCATCATACACACAGAGGGCATAAATCCAACTGCAGAGTGCCATAGAATATAATAACCCAATAAAACTCAATGAAAATGAGGCCATGTTACTGAATACAGTGTGAATGCAGAAAGTAGATGTGTTTTTTGTTCTTGTATAGAAGACGTGTAAACACCATTATCATCTCTGACTGAATCTCACAATGCAGCCAAGATCTTTCCTGCATCATCTTTGTCTTCATGTCTCTGATTCCTTGTCCCATTTTACTAATACTGTGAATGTGTTGAAGCTGTAATGTGAAATGAAACTGGATGTAAGTTAGGTCATAATTCAGTCACCCTCATGTCATTCCAAACCTGTGGCTGAGTTCTGCAGTTCCACAGAAACAATCTTCAATACTGAGTGAACAGACCCATCAGTTAAACACAAACACCCAGAAAAGTTTAACGTCAAGCCTTGTGAGCGACCCAGTCTGAATCTCTTTCTTTGTGGGGTTTTGATTTAATACTAAACACATTCATCATGGCTATTGATGGCATGTCATCGTGATTTTGTACATTGCTTTTTTTTTAGTTGTAATTCACTGTAATGGATTCTCATCGCATGGCAACAGTGACTTGTGTTGGTTTCTGAGTTTTAGAGTTCTGGGCAGAGCAGCATCTTGAGTTCAATGGCATTCTCCAGTTTGAACTTCTCTCCCCAGCTGAGTCTGTTTCCCCAGGCAATGCCAGGCCATTGTGCTACTGCTGAAATAAAAAAAGAACAAATCAGTTCAGGTTTCCTTCCTCTAAGGCCACCGGGGAAAAGGAGGACGATGGTGTGCGTGTATTAAACCAGCTTCATTTTCTCCTTAATTAGATGGATTAAAGGTAAAATGAACAAAGTAAGACTCATAAGTTGCACATTGATAGATTTCAGCTGTAATGTGTTCATTGAAATGAAATCTTGTGCCGAAAGGAAGATGGATCTTTACATGCATATAATTATACAGTAGAAACAAAGTGCAAAGATTAAACACAGATGTATATGTGATTAAACACAGATGTATATG
>JAZGTK010001255.1:0-41081 GCA_036877625.1 Ambastaia sidthimunki
GCCAACTTGTTCATTCCATGAATAGAAGACTTAGTGCTGTCCTTAAATCACGGTGCTCATACAAAATGCTAGATTTTTTGTTGCGGGGTGTATTCATTTTTGCTTCAACCAATTTGATTAAAACTGAAGATTTTGTGATCCTAGTTAGATTATTAACCTTAATTTCATGTTATGGAGTTTAAGAAGTGTTCAATAAAACAGCCTTGTGAAAAGTTTGGAAATTGTTCTTTTGTTCATTGAGCTACTGATTAAATTCATACTTTTTAAAGGGGGTGTACTCATTTATGCTGAGCACTGTACATAAATCTTACGAAATATGTTTGGTGTTGTGGGCTGATCACAGTGATGTGACTATAAGTCACAGTTGTACTGTAGTGCCACCAACTGGCAGCAGAAAGTGCCACGTAAAATGTACTTCATTACTTAGAACAGACTTTAAAATAGTCCTTAATTATTTTCAAAATTAAATGCACATGACAACCATACATTTTTGTCTTGGAAGCACCAGGTAGCAATGGCGCCAAAGTGTTTGGGCCTGTCATCACTGCTTGCAGCTATACATGTTATATTTGTTGTTAATATTATTATGTAGTAACAAATTAAAAAATGCATTACATGTAATAGCACTTATATTACTTACAGGCAAAACCAAGTTTGCTAAACATGAACAATTAACAAACTTGTTTAACAAACAATTAACAAAAATAATCTGTATAAAAATTAAATAAAAAAGAAATAAAAAATAATAAGGTAAATGAATAATGAACAATTTAAAACAACAAAATTACTGAAGTAAAAGTAATAATTGAGTTTAACCAAGGAGAGCAAGACAAAATGATGTCATGTTTGTGTGTATATTCAATTCATTTCAGTTTTATTTAAATAGCAAGTTTTACAATGTTACATTGCTTCAAAGCACATAATACTAAGATATATTTAGAACTAAAAAAAAAATTGAAAAAAAACATTCAGACATTCTACACAATACATGGTATTATTGCAAATATTAGGTGCAATTCTTAGTGGAAAAGAATATGAAGGATTTGCAATAACACCATGAAATACACACAATACACATAATATACAATGTGAGAATGAAAGACAACTGAGAAAGAAATGCAACAGTAGAGGTTATAGGACTATAATTATAAAGCTTGGTATAGAGTAGGTTTACCCGTTAACTTATTTAGCTGCATATTTTTTAAATATTGTGCTACTGGTGATAACTGGTTTTTGAATTTGGTTTCAGAAGGAAATGTTTTATTTGGAGATCAGCTCTTGGTAAACCATTCAGCTCTTGGTTAACCAAACTCTAAGACCAATGGATCAAAGGTTTTCACTGTATTACCAACAAGCAAACAACAAACCGTAAATTGTACAGTCTCCACCTCTGAACGCCTGTATCTAGCTATAGGGGGATACATTTCTTTAAAGATGAAATATCTGTCAGGGCAGAATCCCCAGTTATAAGACTAAAAGTCTGCTGAACCTCTTTTCTATGCTATAAAGTAAAAAGGTGTGGAAGTAATACCTGGGAAAAAAAGCAATCTGGGAAGGATGTTCATTCTAGATGACTAAGTGATTCTTCAAGCCATAGAAAGGGGCAGTACAAACCACCTATCTAGATCATTTAATGTGCTAAGAATAGTTGGCCTGGTATAAGTTATCTAAGTTTGAGGTCATTATTGTTCTGTATGCCTCTCTACTGGCCTAGGCCAGGGGTTCTGTACTCTTTGCAAACAGCAATGGAGACAAAGTGCATCCCTGCCTTGTGAGGCAGATGTTCATTCACTCTAACCTGTGGGTCGGAGTATAACATTTGAATCCACTTGATAAAATAAGGGCCAAATCCAAATTTCTATAATACCCCAAACATAAAAGGCCAAGATACACAATTAAATGCTTTCTCTGCATCCAGCGCTAATGCCATACAAAGGAGCTGCTGGGAGGAACTGTATGTCATAATATTAAGTACTCTATGGATACTGTTGTGCAAATGTTGTCCAGTCAAAAATCATGTCTGATCTGAATTTATCAGACATGTAAGACTCTATACTCTGTCTAGGCAGTTAATTAGGCAGTTAATGTTAATTATTTGCAATCCTTGTTTATGAAGTTATTGCCTCCTTCCATGAATAAGGCATCTTTTCTTTTTCTATAATATGGGCATGTGTTTTCTAATAAAGAAAATGTTTTTACAGTCCATCATTTAGTTCAAGCATACTTTTCACAATTTAAAGGGGCCTGTGTTAGGAAAATGTTATCTTAAAACATCCTTTGCTTTTGATAGGTCAAAACACTCAAGGTTCAGGTTCAGTTCACTAGGTCTTGCACTAGGTCTCACTAGACTCTCCTTCTATAGAGAAATAATTTTGTCTGTTACTCAAGATAGTGAAGCTCTTCTGTGTGTTAACACACACACTAATCAGATAAAAAGATGGTGGTGAAAACAGCAGGCAGGAGATGAAGTGATGATAGAATTAAAATGAGCATAGTTTATTGAATAATCTTAGTTGTGTTCTCAATGCTCAGTCTGACTTTGTCTGACCAGCACAACCAAGTTCAGTCAGTGTTGTTATACCAGAGACAGTAAAATAGAATCCACAACATTGTCCCATGACACTACTAAAAGTCTTGAGAGGGAGACCTTTAACTCTATTTATAAAGATGATACAAACCCAAAATAAGTAATGTAGAATAGAAAATATATATAATAATTATATATGAAAGTGAATATGTAAAGAATAGAAAAGAATATATAAAGAATAGAAAAGAATAATAAGGATAATAAGAAATGAAACAATACAGATGTATGTCTGTACTCTCAAGTCAGATTTATCTTTCAGATAATGCACACACACAGGTTAAATTTATATTTTAAAATTAAATTAAATTTAAGGTTGCCCTTAAGAAATTCATATTCTAAGATCCTTCATTCTGTTTCAGGTGGGCTGCTTGCCATGGCTTTGGGCCACCAATTCCACTCACTCCATTGTAATCATTGACGCAGCTGGTGGGGTCAACCACACCATGGCAGAACTTCCGTGTGAGGGTGCTCAGTATGCTTTCTTATCCTGCCTGGTGGCCACACTGACCATGGCACTCTTCCTGCGAGTTTTCTGGTTGTCTAAATTGGCCCTGTTACTAATGTTGGTGGTGGTCTACATTACAGTTCTGGAGCTCAGTGGATTCAGACGAAACTCAGGGTAAAAACATTTTGATGTGACATCTCTGAACGGCTATAAAAAAAATTTAAAAGAAAAAAAATTATGCTCATTTGTACAAAAAAGATAAAATTAAAAATTCAGTTTCAGTGTACAACTTTTTGCTAAGCTTTGTCTTCATAAATGTGTTTGCTTTTAAGCGAAATGTAATGTGTCAATGTAAATAATCTTAAAGCATCTGTGACAACACTTCTGAATCTTTCTGAATCTTTCTGGCAGACCACTGTTTAGGTAGCCAAAAATATTAGACTAAATTTCACCTTTTTTGGGCAGCACTCACACAGTTAAATGGGACTGTAAGAGAAAAACATAATAGAGTAAGTCATGTTTAAACCTAAGACCTGACACTAAATGCATGCTGTCCTCTCTAGTGGACACAGTATGTTTCCGAAAAATACATGTTAGAAGTAGTGTTAAAGAAATAGTTCTACAAAAAAATGAAATAATCCTCAGGTTGTTCTTATTGTGTATAAATTTCTTTTTTCTGCTAAAGACAGAAGATATTTAAAAAAATGTCTGTAAAACAAAACGTTTTGGGGCACCCTTGACTTTCATAGTTGTAACGGAACGACTCAGACAAAAGATGGTAAGTTTTCAACAGGTTTATTTAGCAGGTGAGTTCCAGAAAACAGGTGGGAGTTATTGTATTAGAGTGATAAACAACTGGCGTTATGCAAGAGAATGAATGATAATGTCCATTATACTTACAGGTTGGGAGATCGTGGACGCTGAGTGGAGATGGGAGTGCTGCACAAGCCTCGTGACGTGAGTGAGGGTTTAGGTGAGTCGATGCAGCAGGTGAGTAGATGATTGTTCTTGTAGCGGGTTTGTAGATGGGACGAGAGTATACGTCGAAAGGTTCTCGGGACCAAGGGAACAGTGGGGGCTGTTATCTGAGTATGCACTGAAATGGTGTAATTCCAGTGGCTGGTTGACGTAAGGAGTTTTGGGTGTACTCGGCCCAACCCAAGAACTGGCTCCAGGTGTTCTGGTGGTTGTGGCAGAAGGTCCGGAGTCTGCCCGTTCAACTGAGGATGGTATCCTGAAGATAGGTTTACGGTCACACCTAGAAGGGTGAAGAATGTCTGCATTGAGATGAACTGGGGTCCTCTGTCCTATACATTGTCTTTTGGGATGCCGAAATATCTGAATACATACTGAAACAACAGTTGTGCAGTTTTCATAGCAGTTGGTAAGTTAGGTAGAGGAATGAGACGAAGTCAACTATGACCAAGATGCAAGTCTTACCAGCTGAGGATGGTAGGTTGGTGATGAAGTCTACTCCTACAGTAGGTGTGACCAGGGTTGGTGAGGAACGGGCAGAGGTTGGAGTTTGCCAGCTGGCAAGTGTCGTGGACTTTTGGAGATGGCGCACTCCCAACATTCCTGGACAAACCTCTGAATATCCCGGGCCATGCCCTGCCACCAGAAGCAGTTTTGTAGCAGCGAGAGAGTTTCATTGGCCCCTGAGTGGCGAGCGCCCATGGATGTATGGACGGATGGTGGTATTGCATTGAGCTGGAGGTACATACAGTCGGTTAGGGGGGCACCCTGGCGGAGTGGTAGAGGGAGCATTGGCGGAGGAGATTTCTGGAGGAATGGTCCACTCAATGGGACAGATGAAGATTGATTGAGGGAGGATGGATTCTGTAGATGTGGAGTTCCCTTTCAGGAACTCAAGCTGCGTCAAAACGCTATGGGAACGCATCAGATTTTATGCACTCTGATACAGGTGTGTCTAATCATGAATTAGGAGCGTGGCGTCACAGATGGGGTGACGTCATGACCAGGACGCTATAAAAGCATGTGCTTTGCACAGCTCGGGTTAGCTTCTTTCTTTCAGCGAAGCACTCTATGTTGCATTGTGTGTCTGATTGTTTGTCTTTCTTTGTTAAGTCAGGGCAAGCGTTTAAGTTAGCATGCCAAAGGCAAAGGGAAAGACAAAGGGCTCAAGCAAGCATTTTAGAGCGTGTGTTCCTCCCTGCCCGTGTTTGAATGCGGGTGGGGATACACACGCTCTGTGTTATGTGTTTGGGAGTGAAGCACGCTCAGTCAGCTCTTGAGAGAGCTGATTGTCCGCATTGCGAGCCACTTAGCATGCGGGTGCTTCGCTCCAGCCAGAAGGGCTTTCTTTGAGGAGGGAGCCCTCACTAGTGTTCCTCGGTCCACTAGGTTTGGGATACATCATCAGTGAACACGGTATTCAGATAGAAGAAGGGAAGGTCACGGCTGTAAGTGACGTTCACCACCGTGGTTCACCACCGTGGTTCACCACCGTGGTTCACCACCGCGGTCCACCGCGGTGCTGGTCCCGTTTCCGCTGAGGCGGAGCAGCGGCTGCATTTGTGGGGTTCGCAGCTTGACCTGATGGAGGGAATTGAGACGGGCATGTCCCTGTCTCATTCCTCACCTGTCAGGTCCTCCACCCTTTTTTCTGGGATTGGAAGCACACTTTGCGGTTTCTTCCCCCCAGAGAGAGGGATCTGCTCTCCACCTCTCATCGACTGAAGAGCTTGATGTTGAGAGTGTGGAGGAGCAAAGTGTGTCCCCTGATTATGATGATTTGGTGGAGGTAGTCACTAGAGCAGTTGCGAAGCTCAATATTGACTGGCCCGCTTAGAAGCAGCCTAGCTAGCGTAAGAGCCTCTTAGATGAAAGATTCCTAAGTAGCCAGCTGGAGCCTGCCTTTTTTCCCCGACCTCCATGAGGAGGTTTCTAAATCTTGGAAAAGGCCATACTCCACTCGCCTATTTAGTCCTGCCTCTCAAGTTTATGGTAACGTGGCAGAGCTTAGCGAGCAGGGGTACAAGGCGATGCCCCGGGTTGAACGGCGAGCTATCTGCCCCGGCGAGCTATCTGTCACCTGAAGTGGCATCGTCCTTGAAGGCTCCGGCCCTGCCCTCCAAGCCGCTGTGCAACACCTTGGCGCTGGTGGGCAGGGGGTACATGGCAGCAGGTCAGGCCGCTACGTCCTTGCATACTATGGGCGTGCTGCAGGCATACCAGGTCGAACTGCTGAGGGGGATTGATGAGAGCAAGGGCATCACATCTGAGGATAGCTTAGTAAGACCACCGATGTTTCTTTGCGTGTCACCAAGGAGACCGCCCGTGCTGTAGGCTGGTCCATGGCAGCCTTGGTGGCCGCAGAACGACATCTATGGCTTACACTGTCTGACTTAAAAGATAGGGACAAGGTCTTCCTCCTGGAAGCCCCGCTTGTGCCCTCTGGCCTGTTCTGTGACTCTGTTAATTCGGTCGTCGACAGGTTTCAGGAGGCACGCAAGCAAGCAGAGGCGTTCTAGCGCTTCCTCCCTCGCCGCTCTCACCCCCGAGGGGCTGCTAGACGGGAGCAGCCTGTCCATGTACCACGTTGAGAGGGGACACACAAAAGAGTGTCGCCTCCCGTTCTCCCCCGTTAAGGGTGCGGGTAACTCAACACTCAGGCTCGAAATCCTCCAAGCAAGATTTGAGGACTGTCATTGCCTCTAGGAGGATTTCGGGTCAGAAGCCCTGACTACTGTGGGTCAGGGCCTCAGAGGGTCGCCGCCCCTGGGGGTCAGTTTGGTCTACCACATCATGCGGTGCCAGCTGTCCTCCAGGGCCCGCTCGAGACCGGTCTGCTAACCCTGCCATCTTCGGTGCTTCAGGGCACAGCGGCCTTAAGCGAGCACTTCTCCCGGATTCCGCCCCGAAAGGTAGCGGATCCAGGAGGCTCGCAACCTCTGCGGAGGTCCCTAGAGTATTTAGTTCGGATGTCTCCTGCCGGGCAACCGTTACAGGGCACCGATACTCCTTTTTTGGTCACTCCAGAGGCCAGCCTCGAGAGGCTGGTACCCCTAAAGAATTTTATGGCAGCGTGGAAACTACTGCCAGGTGTATCTCATTGGGTCCTGCGCACTCTAGAACTAGGATACAGAGTCCAGTTCATCTCTCGCCCACCAGCTTTTACTGGGATCCTCCCAATGCTGGTGGGCCCTGCGCAGGCTTTGGTAATGGAACAAGAAGTAGTTTCTCTGTTAAGGAAGGGGGCCATCAAGGTGGTCCCTCCTCAGCTCAGGCAAACAGGGCTATACAGCCGCTATTTCATAGTTCCCAAGAAGGGTGGGAGTCTACATCATATTTTAGATCTCAGGCTCTTAAACCTGAAGTTCAAGATGCTTACGGTGAGGCAGGTTATATCCCAAATCAGATCCGAGGACTGGTTTGTCACCATAGATCTAAAAGACTCTTATTTTTAAATCCCCATCCTTCTTTAGCACAGGAAGTTCTTGAGGTTTGCGTTCAGGGGCGACACCTACCAGTTCCGAGTCCTTCCGTTCGGCCTTGCTCTATTCACCAGATGCGTAGATGCAGCCCTGGCCCCTCTGTGGTTGCAAGGCATCCACATATTAAACTATATCGACGATTGGTTGATTCTAGCTCCTTCAGAGCACCTGGCAGTTTGACATCGAGATCTTGCCCATATGAAAGAGCTGGGGTTCAGACTGAACACCGAGAAGAGTGTGCTTTCTTCAGAATACTCCAGACATTCTGTCCTCCTCCCTTTAGGGATAATGACCAGGAGAAGCTAAACTGTGTGTGTCTTAAACACTTATGTCCACAGAGCTGCACTGTGGAGAAAACCCACACAAGAGGGGCCAACCTGCTTCTAAACAAACGCTTAGTCATTCGATCGTAACTCTACTCGGGGTATGGCAGCCTCTAAAGCTTTTTCTGTCTCTAGGCCATACCTCAGGTACCACCTGCTTGCGCTTGCTTCATGCATGTTCGAAGTTAACCCAAGCTGCGCAAAGCACGTGGTTTTATAGCGTCCAGGTCATGACGTCACCCCGTCTGTGACGCCACGCCCCTATTTCGTGATTAGACACACCTGTATCAGACTGCATAAAAGCTAATGCCGTTCCTATAGCGTTTCGACGTTCCCTTCAGGGGAACGAGACGCTGAGTTTCTTCTGAAAAGTCTGAGTTTTTTCTGAAATTTGAGTTTTTTCTGAAATGCTCTGCACATGGTAGGAGCTTGGCTGGGTCCCCATTCTGCTAAGACAGCACCACTCCAACACCAGTGGTGGAAGCGTCCACCTCCACCACGAAAGGTCTTGAGTGATCTGGGTGCACTAGGAGCGGTGTGGTGGTGAACGTCTCCTTGAGCTTCTTGAATGCCTGTGTGGCAGCAGGAGTCCAGGACAGAGACTTGGGCTTGCCCTTCAACAGGTTGGTGAGTGGGTGGATGATGGAGCTGAAGTTCTGAATGAAACGTCGGTAGAAGTTAGTAAATCCTAGGAATCTTTGCAGTTCTTTGATGGAGGTAGGTTGGGGCCACTCACTTACAGCCGTGACCTTCCCTTCGTCCATCTGAATACTGTGTTCACTGATGATGTATCCCAAAAACAACACTGATGACTGGTGGAAAGTGCATTTCTCAGTTTAAGAGTTGATGGTCTCTCAGGCGTTGGAGGACCTCCGCAACGTGCTGGCGATGTTCAGCCATGCTCTGGGAGTAGATCAAGATATTATCTATGTAGACCAACACGGATTTATGGAGAAACTTCCGGAGCACCTCATGCATGAAGTCCTGGAATATGGAGGGGGCGTTAACCAATCCATATGGAATGACTAAGTATTCATAGTGACCAGTAGGAGTCACGAAGGCGGTTTTCCACCTGTCCCCCTCACGTATCTGGATGAGGTTGTACACACTGCGGAGGTCCAACTTGGTGAACACGGAGGCTCCTCTTAGTTGTTCCAGGGCAGCAAGGACGAGGGGAAGTGGATACCGTAACTTCACTGTAATGCTGTTGAGGGCTCTGTAATCGATACATGGCCCAAAGCCTCCGTCCTTCTTAGTGACGAAGAAGAAGCTCGAAGCCGCAGGGGACTTGGATGGATGGATGTATCCCTGCTGAAGAGCCTCTTCAACATACTCCTCTATGGCCTTCTGTTCCGGTATGGAGAGTGGATAGATTCTACCACGGGGCACTGGCTCACCTGGGAAGAGGTCAATTGCATAGTCCCATGGCCGATGAGGGGGTAACTGGGTCGCTATCTTATGGCAGAAAAGTCACTGAAAGGGGCGTAGCAGGTGAGCATACTCCCTGACTGTTTCTTCAGGGGGCTCTCAATGGACGTGTAATTGACAGGGAGTAGGGAATGGCGTAATAGACGATTCAGTGGGAGCATCGGGAAATAGTCAGGGAAGCATTGACCGCCCCATTTCAGGATTTCTCCAGTTCTCCACAAGACCTCAGGCTGACGTTGACTGAACCAAGGGCGACCTGCGGTGGAGGGCTCCAGAACCAGTAAATGAATCGCCTCCCTGTGACAAGTTCCAACTTGAAGGGTTAATGGTCTGACCTGGTAGCGTATGTGACGTTGACATAGAGGTTTTCCGATTATGGAGTGGATTTGATAACGGTTTTGGATGACGGTCTTCGGGAGGTTGAGTTGGCAGCAGAGGTTCCTGGAGATGAAGTTCCCGGCTGACCCAGAGTCGAGGAGGGCTGAGGAGGAAATAATTTCATCAGTGAGATATAGGTGCACTAGCTCCACAATACAAACAGAGACCCTGGGTCAGCCTCGTCTGCCGCTCAGTGAAGGGAAGGCGGGTATTGCCAAGTTGCATGGGTTCTGGAGCACTCTCCTGCTCTGGTTGGCGGGGAGTAGAGCTGAGGAGTTGCACTGTTGAACCTGGTTGGAGACTTGTATGGTTGTTTGTATGAATCTTTCTAGTCCTATTGACTCATTGTAAGTGGTGAGATGCAGCCTAAGTTGGGGGTTCAATCCTTGAAGGAAGGTGGTCAGGAGAGTGCGTTCGTTCCACCCGCTTGCAGCCGATAGGGTATTGAACTTCAGGGCGTAATCTTGAATGGACATTTTATTTTGTTTGAGATGATAAAGCTGTTCACTCACTGAGGATGCATTGGAGGAATGGCTGAAGACTTCCCGGAAGTGATGAAGAAAACATTCCAGCGACTGCATAGCGGGTCCATTTTGAGTCCATAAGGTCTCAGCCCAATGAAGCGCTTGTCCTGACAATAATGAGATAATGAAGGCATTCTTACTTTTATCGGTGCTGTACAAATGGGGTTGCATCTCGAACACCAGCGAGCATTGTAGAAGGAAGCCATTTCAATCTCCAGCCGAGCCAGAGTAGGGCGCTGGATTAGCCATGGGACTGGCGACGACTGGTAGAGAGGAAGCAGTGTTGCCGGTAAATGTGGATCCTGTAAGCAATCTTTTCCACGATCTCCTGGAGTGGATCTGGAGCGCTCATCCTGCTGTTTGTGTTGTAGGTCTGATCTTCTGTAATGGAACTTGGACTCAGACAAAAGATGGTAAGTTTTCAACAGGTTTATTTAGCAGGTGAGTTCCAGAAAACAGGTGGGGGTTATTGTATTAGAGTGATAAACAACTGGCGTTATGCAAGAGAATGAAGGTGCTCGCTGTGGTTGTGAGGTGAGAGAGCCTAGAAGCTGTGAGGTGAGAGAGCCTAGAAGTTAATTTTGCCCCAAAACTGTTTCAATACAAACTGTTTCAATACAAATATTTTTAAATTTTTCAAAATACTTTCCTTTGTGTTCAGCAGAACAAATAAATTTATACAGGTTTGGAACAATTTTAGGGTGAGTAAATGAATTATTACTTTAAATTAATTTTCCATCTATTAAGAAAATTATATGGGATATGTAAAGACCTGCTGTTGAAGTTCAGAGATTACAGTTATTGTTAATTACAGTTTGTAACAACTTTGGCGGGGAGTAGAATAGTCCTCTTAAGTAAATTGTTGTTTTGCTGACACTGAATCTAAATTTTTCTAAATCTAAATAAATTTTTTTAGTAGTAATTTGGCAGTAAAATAATGGTGTTTCTAATTCTATTTATTTGAACCTCTATTTATTGAGTGCAGGTCTGGCTTGTTCAGAGTTCATAGTTTGGAGCCCACTCTCTCTCTGATGCTCTTTTCCACTGCACTGGCACTACACTCCAGACAGCTGGACCTTAAACTGCGCCTCGACTTCCTCTGGGCCACCCAGGTACCAAGAGAATATTTACTGTAGTACAGTGGTGCTTGAAAGTTTGTGAACTTTATATATTTCTGTGTAAATATGACCTAAAACATCCGAAAGACCGAAAAATAGATCAAGCAAACCCCATTAAACTAATGTTATTTAAAAAATCAATATACAAACATCAATTTCTGTTTGTTCTTCATATAAACCATTTGTGTTACTTCTTAAGTAATTAATTTTAATTAATTGTTAATTACGTTTACTGACTACTGCCTTGTCTTCTTCATTGTTTTGGACTTGCCTGAACCTTTACTATGATTTCTGCTTTACGTTTGGATTTGTATGCTGTTTTGCCTTCAGTAAAATGCAAATGAATTCTATAACTACATGTGTGTAACAATAATATATTTTTCTTGTTTTTTGGGCTTTCTTTGTCTTCATTTAGGACTTGTGTGGAAATCTGGTGATGTTTATATTTAAGCAGAAATCACATTCACATATTTTCAAGCACAACTGTATTTCGGTTTACACAGCTAATTGTCAGAAATGTAACCGGTTCCCTGAGATAGGGAACAAGACACTGCGTCTGGCTTGATGCTATGGGGAGTGCTCCAATGAATGTGTGAGATGCTTCTAATGAATGTGTAAAGGACAAAAAAGCTTTAAGTACCACCATGGGACCAGCCGCAGCAGGCACCTTGGGTATATAATCTGATTTTAAAACTGGTAATTATGTAAAGAAAAGATGAGTGTGAAATAGTGCTGATATGTAGTTTGTAGCTATCCTACCATGTGTGAGTCTGGCTTGTAGGTTTAAGGCAGGTATCAAAAAGCGACAAAAAAAATGGCAGCAACATGGCTTAGTCACTTCCTGTGTGATTCCTTGTAAGCTTATCTTTCTAAAATGCAGTCACTGCTTATGTATTTGTCTTTAATTAGTCCAGATTTCTTTCCGATTTAATTGCTGCTGATCATAACACTGTAAGTCATATTTTAGTTGTATGTAACTTTATTACTTCAAATCTTTGTCCACATACTTAAAACCAGAGGTTAGGCATAAATTTAGGTGTAAAAGCATTTTTTAATATAAATGTTACATTTATTTTTTAATTAACTTTCCTCAGGATGGAGGAAAGAAAATAATAAATATAGAAAGTGAATTTTATATATATATATATATATACACAGTGTACTGCTCTACTGTGGTGTATATTTTCTGTTTAGGCAGAGGAGGAGAGAGATGGCATGGAAAAAGTCAAATTGGACAACAAACGAATTCTCTTTAACCTGCTGCCTGCACACGTGGCCCAACACTTCTTAATGTCAAACCCTAGAAATATGGTGAGAAAACAGTAGTTTATAAGCATCTTTTATTTAAAAGGATGTAAGGGTTTACCTGAAATGCAGCAATTATTAGTAGAAGAACAAAATTTAGCATCAAATACAAAATAGCTTCTGTTTCAAATGGCATCCTATGGCCCTTTGCTGTATTAAAAGAGCCTATTATCTCTAAAATATAGGGAGGATTTCAAAGGCTGATGGTGGCATCTGGAAGAGGGCCATATGCTAGATTCCAGCTATACTGGTCTTTTCACCAGTTTGTTTAATTTTGTGATATAAGAACAGTGCTTACACTTTGTTTAAATGATTTCTATGTTTAGGATCTCTATTACCAGTCCTATGCCCAGGTGGGGGTGCTGTTTGCGTCTATTCCAAACTTTAATGACTTTTACATTGAGCTGGATGGCAACAACATGGGTGTAGAGTGTTTAAGACTCCTAAATGAGATAATTGCTGACTTTGACGAGGTGTGTTTCATACTTTTCATACATATATTATTCCTTTGATTAAGATATGACTGAGATATTCAGATTGTTTTGCAGCTCATGGACAAAAAGTGCTACAAAGATATTGAGAAGATCAAAACTATCGGTAGCACATACATGGCAGCAGTCGGGTTGGTGCCCACCATTGGAACCAAGGTAACTTAATCACTTGTACTAAATAATCGAACAAATATTAATTAAATACTTGTGAATTTGATTGTTCACTTCTTTATAGGCAAAGAAATCCACTGCAGTCCACTTGAGCACAATAGCAGACTTTGCTATTGAAATGTTTGATGTCCTTGATGAAATCAACTATCAGTCATATAATGACTTTGTATTGAGAGTGGGTAAGTTCTGGAAACTACAGCACAATTGTGCAGTATATTTTTGAGAGTGTGTGTGTGGGAGGTTGGGCATTTTCACATTCTCTAAGATTCTGTTTGATCATCAAAAAAATCCATTATGTACAAATAATAACAGGAACTAGATATGTTCTCTAGGTATATTTAACTAGGTATATTTTCTCAAGAATATGTGAGTGGTGCTTGCCTTGGCAAAAACCTGGGCCAGAATATTTCACAAATGTTTAATAACATTTTAACATGCTAGCATGTAATAACGTGATGGTAGCATGACTTAGCATGATGTTAGTATATTTAGCATGCCACTAGCATGTTTAACATGATTTACAATAATGATGACTTAGTATGAATTGGCATGAATTAGCATGATGCTAACATGATCGATATATTAATATGGCTTATTTATGTTGAGTGATGTAAACCCAACCCTAAGTCTCTATGACATTGTGATGCAGAGCTATGACATCACAAAATTCCGTTATGGAATCACAAAATAATAAAAAATAATAATTCTATGGAATTTTTTGCCCACTCTTTCGCAAACTGGATAAACTTTGTACACCTGTTCACTTGCACTAAGCACCACTAAAAATAACAATTTCAAACACTTTAGCACTTTACAGTAAGGTTAATTTTCTTTGTGTTTTTCATGTCTTCATTCAAACCCATGAGGGCGGTTTTTCTAATTTTTCAATTCTGATGATTAGGTATTAATGTCGGTCCAGTAGTAGCCGGAGTTATCGGTGCTCGGAGGCCACAGTATGACATTTGGGGGAACACTGTGAATGTTGCCAGTCGTATGGACAGCACTGGTGTCCCAGGAAAGATTCAGGTACTCAAACAGAGATTGTAGAACATAATCCTGTGACATAATCAAAATCATCGGAAGATCAGTAACAGAGTGGGTTACTGATTTTTAACTCCTATGCACACCCCCACAGCATGCTCTAGCACCCCACACTTTGAAAACCCCTAAGCTAAGACACATTCTATGTTTTTAGCAAACAAACTTTCATATTTTTGTTGTTCTTCATCCTTAAAATGTTGACTATGCCACAAAACCTTTTTATAGTTACTTTTCGTTTGGTTAATAAAAGCATGGTCTTTTATAGGTTACAGAGGAAGTATACCGGTTGCTTCAGAACAACTATGATCTAGTGTGTCGCGGTAACGTCAGTGTTAAAGGAAAAGGTCAGATGCTTACTTATTTCCTGGAAGGCAAAGCACAGGACACAGGAAACAGAGCACCACATCACACTGGTGGTCTAGAGCGGCGGGTTCATGCCATAGCTCGCACCAGTAGCACACAAATCAAAATTGGTAGTACCTCATCTGTCACTTCAGGATTTGCTGCAAGGGTCAGAGGGAGCAGCACCCAAGGGACACATGGTCACAGCACCAGCTCTGCCACAATCTCTGTGCCTACTGTAGGAGAAGAAAATAAGACCAAAGAGGAAAAGATGTAGGTGCACAGATTTCAGTAGGACACAGAAATGTCAGTGGTTGATAGCTCAAACACAAGAAGTAATAAGGACAAAGCTGTGAGGAGATTAAAACAATCCATGTTTCCACTAACTTTTGAAGATAAAAATTAATTTTGTCTTCCCATTGAAAGCATTAAGGTACTCATTTGGTAAACATTAGAGTTTAACTAAATTTTAATACAAATAGATCCCCTTTGGTTATTGCATGTTTCAAGGCCTTATTGTGCACAATTTATCAGCGCATTTTAATACCAATGCATTTTTAATAGAAAAAGTTTTAATTTATGATCTTTCATCAAATATAACTTGCCCAGGTTGTGAGACAATGTTTCCTTTTAGTCTGTCACATCCGACTTCACGGCAACAGACTGACGTATGGGGTCTTGCTTGAGAGCCCTATCACCTTCGAGTAGTACAAAAACATTGCAGTGACCATTGGCTTGAGAGGAAGAAGCCAATGAGCATTGGGCAAAGGCTTACCTGCTTACCTGGAAGTCGGTATAAAGCCGGCCTCAGCTTGCTTTCATTCAAATTTTTCCTTCAGAGCCAAGTGTGCCGTAATTGCATCTTCACTCTGCTATCACCTTGGGAGTTCCCTCACATCTGCTGCACGTGACGGTGCAATTAAAGGTTTTTGCTCACTTCCTGTAGCGGTTCCCATCTGTGCTGTGGCAGTCCAGGTTTTAAGAGCAGGTTTTATTATCTCTTTATTATCTCCTGACTTCGTTTGATGGAATCGGTTTATCAGGTGTCTGGGCAAAAACACCCGGAGGCAGCATTCACAGCTGGGTTGAGCCCTCACTGTGAGAGCATGCCCATCTTAATGCTACGGTCATGGCTCTCTCTCTTCTCAAGAGACCGAGCACCCTCTGCTGCTACTCATTCTGCTGCCTCGCCAAAGTGCTTGAAGGCAACAGAAGTTGTCCCTTCTGAAAGGCCCATTTTGATGCTCCAGATGAGGACAGGATGAAGATCACTGCATCAAGAAGTGGGCCCTTTTCTGATCAGGAACACGAGCCGGGACCTTTGGGGCGGGTTGCTCCCGACGAGTCTGATGCAGAGCTGACAGCCATGCTTGCCCGGGCAGCTGCAGCCATTAGACTAGAGTGAAACCTTCCACCCGAGCAGTCCTGATGATTGGTTCTTTGGGGCCGCATGGGAATCCCTCGTGCCAGTACCTTTCTTTCCGAACGTGCATGAGAAGGTTCAGAAGTCATGGAAGGCACCTTTTTCTGCCCAAAGCCGCTTCCCCACCTCCTCCTCTCTCACTACCTTCGATGGGGGGGTCATCAAGGGATATGTGGAGATCCCCATGGTGGAGCATGCAATTGCGGTGCACTTGTGCCCACAAAATGCTGCCACCTGGGGGAGTCATCTGCATCTTTCATCCAAGGCCTGTAAGACCACGGCAGCTCTCACTGCCAAGGCTTCAAGTGCCACAAGATAGGCAGCTCTCCACCCTGCACGCCATGGCCATCCTGCAGGTTCACCTGAGTTGCCTCAAGTTGTTTGCAACCACAGTGGCAGGTGGTTTACGCTCATGCTGCATGTCTCAACTCGCCCGCCATCTCCTCCTCTGGAATCAGAGGTGATTCAGGTTGCTTCACGCCACCTACATTCCAGGCAAGCTCAAATGTGTGGCTAACATTCTCTCACAGCAGCTTCCAAGCCCAGCAGAGTGGAGACTCCATTCCCGGGCCATCCAGTTGATGTGGAGTCGATTCAGAGAGGCACAGGTGTACCTGTTTGTGTCCCAGGAGTCTTTCCACTGCCCTCGTTTTACTCCCTGACCGAGGTACCACTCAGTATGGATGTGATAGAACACAGCTGGTCACGGGGTCTGTGCAAGTACGCGTTTCCCCCAGTGAGCCTCCTTGCTCAAACACTGTGCAAGGGAAGATATGGCAATCAGCAAGACCTGTTTTCGGACCAGATGCTCCTCGTGACAGCCCCCCCTGGCAGATTTCCCTAAGGCAGGACCTGCTTCCGTAGGGATGGGACACTATCTGGCACCCACACCCGACCTCTGGGACCTCCATGTCTGGTCCTTGTATGGGACGCGAAGGACCTGAGTGATTTGCCCCAGAGCGTGGCCGATACTATTACTTAGGTGAGAGGTGGGCTTTCTACCAGGCGGGCTTACCCTTGAAGTGGAGCCGTTTTGCTGACTTGTGTTACTCCCATAGGGAAGATCCTTGCGTTTGCCCAATTAGCTCTGTGCTTTCTTTCCTGCAAGAAGGGTTGGAACAGAGGCTGTTCCCTTCCACCCTGAAGGTGTACGTGGTCGCTATCTTGGCCCACCACCTGGCAGTGGCTGGCAAGGCTGCAGGAAAGTACGACCTGGTCACGAAGTTCCCAGAGGGTGCCTGGAGACTGAACATGCAGAGGCTACCCCTTTTTCCCTCTTTCCATAGAGGGAAAAATGGGACCTTTCCATAGTCCTCCTATGGGACCTTTCCATAGACTATGGGACCTTTCCATAGTCCTCTCGGGATTAGCCGCTTGAGTCAGTCGAGATGAAGAGTCTGTCTCTTAAGCGCACCTGACCGTATTTGCCTCCATCAAGAGGGTGGAGGACCTGCAGGCATTGTCAGTCAGCAACTCGTGCCCAGAGTTCAGGTCTGCCTACTGTCATATTATCCTGAGACCCCGCCTGGTTACATGCCCACAGTTCCTAACATTTGTTCAGGTATGAACAGATATCACCTTTAAAGGATAAAGTATTCTAGTGATTTTCTAATAACTCTGTTATGTAATCATAAATAACCCAAGTCAAATAGTAAATAACTCACCATTCTGTATGCATCATAAGACAGCATCTTATTTCAATCTGTAAATACTAGACTCTGTTTTGTGTCTTATGTCTCTATTTTGTGTCCTTTTTGTATTTTTCTGTGCATTTGAAGTCATGTGTATGCAGATGATTAATTTATGAAATATAAAAGCAATATAATTAGGATAAAACCCTGAATTTTAACAGAAAACTAGATGCACTAGATTTAATTTTTTTTTAATAAATCTCTTAATGCTTAGTGTTTTTTATTTATATAATAGAAAATGTTTATTAAACCTTACAAACAGAATCAGGGCTTATTAACACACATTGGTGGCATATATCTATAAAATATTTTAAAATGGTTTAAAAATATTTTTATAAAATATTTTAAAATGGTTTATAAAATATTTTAAAATGGAAAGTTGACTTTCATTTTCCAGTCTTTGTCACATTATAATTAATTGTTGAGAGATTTCTAAAAGTTGAGACTGTTTAGGCAAATGCAATTGGAAAATCACATTGGTGTCTCTTTTTAATTATGTGCATCCTGCTGCACTTGCTACACAGATTGTAAAAAATAATAATAATTACAAGTAGAAAAATATCAAATTATGTAATGTTTCCAAAATCATAATTCACAGTAAGTACACAGATTTTCAGGATATAGTGCCAAGTTTTTGGCATTTTGTTTAGACCTGCAAATTTAAACATTACAATAATTTCTTTCTTCAATAACAATAATTAAAACATAATATAAAAAAAGTATAAACAGAAACAAATAGTTCAGCTGTTGTATGTTTCTCAGAACTGGCTTCTTCTTGGCCGAACTTTAAAGAAGCCAAAATCAGTGACTTTGTTTACATGGACAGATGTAATCTAATTATTGACCTTAATTTGAATAAGAAATTTGCTTGTAGAATATTCCTTTTATGTTCCCATTTTACATGTTATAGAACATAGACAGATTATTGGTACACGTCATTACGACCCCGTGACACGCCTTCCAACGTTCCCTTCAGAATTTCACATATCAACATACAGTTCATCCATGTTATGGTACCATATACAGTTCTGAGTCTTTCATTTTTAATTTTATGAACGCTTTAAGTGCAGTTAATTATTCGTCATGCTATAAAAACAGATACAAATTCTCTAGCAACAGGCCTCCTCCGTACCTTCCTTTGGCAACATTTATGTTTGCCATCAAACGGTTGACCACTGCCATGTGTCTATGTGTCCTTTCTCATATTGCAGTGAAAACTCCCACATGACGTTAAATGCTGAGGGACTAAATAGGAATACTTTACATGTTTTAATTTGTTTTGTGCTTTGAGAATGACATTTGAAATGGTACGATAGTCAATCTAATCTAATGTTAATTTACACATAGCTGAACCAGAAATAATCAGTGGTGGAAGAATTATTTCTGAAGGCACGTGTGTTTGTGTGTGTGTTTGCACATATTTATCAGGTTTTATACTGACATTGTGACAGAGTTTTAATGATAAACAGAGATAAAGCTGACAGACTGTTTATTAGACTGTTTTTAAAATGTAACACTTTGCTATTTGTAATAATATATAGTCAATACAATTTTCTGAAGTTTGATTATCATGGACTTATCATGCTGAAATATGTGCCAATAATATAAAATATTATTCTGAATCATTTTAGTAAACAGTAATCTGTAAATAATGAGAACAAATGCATTAACTTTAACTTTGGTAATATTAGCATGTCTTTGCAGGATAATGACAAATCAAAACTATTACTATTGTAAACTATATATTACAGTGTATACAGTATTTCATATATTAAATCTAAAATTTATAAAAACAAACTGTACCTTATGTGTAAAAAGCAGATTGTAGTGTAGTTAAGGTACTTTTAGTGGAGGGTTTTTAATACAAAATTGACATGTTACTAAGGGCAATAAAGAGAAATTTTCAGGGACATGCAGGTACAGTGGCCATTTATTGACATGGAGGGCAACAGCCTCTCCATGAAGAGCGCTGTGTCATGTACACACACACACACACACACTCATGCACACAATATACAGGTTTCCTCTATAATGATGCATGTTTACAAGCACAAAACTAATGACAACCCTCTGATCAAACTCTAGTGCTTTGTGTTTGTTTATATGTTCTGTCTGGATGTAAATTGCATGATGCTCACATGGGTATTTTTACATTGTGAATATAAACGTTTGTTTGTATCTGACTGACAAAACATTTTGACAAAAAAAACATTTTTTTAATATAGACAAATTGTTTTTAATCAAAAATAAAAAATTTCAGACAAAATCTTGTTTCAATCTTCATGTAAACTTACGTAAACTATTTCTGTGTAGATGTTTATTTCTTCAGGGTACCATTAAATAAATCTCACTTTCATGGCAATCGTGGACTGTCAATACAATAGCCATGCCTTATTTAACATGCTTTTGGTGGTTAAAGTAATTTGCCTTTTGGCTATCCTCATTGATATTGCTATATTGATTGTGCAAATACAGTGATGTTTGATATGCTGTCCTTTGTGCAGTGTAAACTTGGGCAATGTATGGTTTTGTAATAAAGAGACTACTGAAGTAAAAATTTAAACACATAAAATGTGTTACTTATTTCTTAACAACATTTTAGATACAGACATAGAGTTATCACAAATAACATCAGAAATAAGTTAATAAAAGTTTGAAAAGGAAATCCTTTTGTGCACTCATGATGTCTGCTGTATAATATTTAAACTCCAAAATGTCTCAGGTTATTGTCCCCTGACACAGGGAACGAGACGCTATGTCAAGCTTCTTCATGCCACTCCTCAAATGTGGCAGAAATAGGAAGCCGGTCTGCCTCATCATCTGTTTGGCTGCCAGCAGTCAGTTCAGCATCCAACACTGACAGCATGAGCTCATCATCTAGTTCAGAAAAGACCGCCAAGAGGGCTTTTGAAGCCAACGTGCCCTCATCTGATTCGGTAGAGAGTGCGAGAGAAAAGAGCTAGGTGGGAGCAGAGCGTCCTCGGTGGAAGCGAGTCTTAAGAGCTGATCTTGCATGATCTGCTCCCAAACAAAACACACATAATGTGCGTGCCTGTGCAGACCAATAAGCCTGATTTTACACATGCTCAAGCTTGACGCAGCATCGAGTTCTCTTAAAAGTGAACCACGTTTATCATATGTCATTTATCACAATTGCCTTATGTGCCATTTACCTAAATCTTAAGGTAGTTCAAAACACGCAGCAGCTAAAGTATTAGATTAAAGAAATGTTCTATGTTAATGTTCTAGATTAAAGAAATATCAGCCCACTTTTATCGCCATTGCACTGGCTGCCTTATTAACCTTTGTATACATTTTAAAATCTTGCTAATAACTTATAAAGCATTATATGGTACAGCTCCTCAGTATGTTTTCAAATCATCAGATTACAATCCATTACAATTATCACATGATTGTAAAATTCTGGCCTGTTAAAGGGATCCTACTATACCATATTTTGAGGTCATGAATTTGTTTTGGGTTGTACCTACATTATTTGTTCAAGCTGCGTTTTTCAAAAAACATTGATGGAGTAGTAGTATTTACCAGACACTATGTTTTAAACTGTCAATCAGAATATGATTTTTGACCCCTGCTTACATGACAATCATGTTTATGGACATTTTTCCAACCTTTAGACTTGACCCTCACCACATGGATCTGACCTTCCCCCTTTGTACAACAGATTTTTTTTCCCCTAACACCTATGTGAGCTAGTTGTGCCTGATGGGGAAAATGTTCATGGTGTGTGTGTTGACACTGGTAAGAACATGTTTCAGACATAACATGAAAGTGAATGATCTGAGACTTAAAAAAACACTATGACTAGGGTTAGTTTAGGGTTTACATTTTAACAATAACAAACATTTAACACCTTCTGGTGGGTAGATGCCAATGTGTCTGCCAGATTAACGAGTATCCTTAATGTGGATGTTAGTGAATCCAATACATGCAACCATATCTGGTTTAGGCTCAGTATTCTGTGTCTTTATCTAGTTTCCTAATTTTAGTTTTATGATTAAATGACATGCCCAAACTTGTTCTTCCTGACTGGGGGACTAAGGGCAGGGCTCAAATTAAGAAAATAAAACCACCATCCACCTTTGCCATGCCCTTTAGGTTAGCAGTGTTGTGTATTATGTAAATCTCACCATGTGTAATATAACGACTCAGACAGAGATGGTTTCAACAGGTTTATTACACAGGTGAGTTCCAGACAACAGATGAGGGTTAAGGTAATGAAATGAATGATAACTGGTATAATGTAAGGGGTTGAATGACAATGTCCATTATATTTAGAGTGTGGGAGATTGTGGACGCTGAGTGGAGATGGAAGTTCTGCACAAGCCTTGGTGACGTAAGTGGATGGAGCAGGCGAGTAGATGATCAATCTTGTAAGGGTTTTGGAGATGGGACGAGAGTATAGTTCGAGATGAATTTGGAGAGGAATTGATGCTGAAGAGATCATTGGGGATTTGCCGTGTGGCGTTCATGAGTCCATTGCTCAATGTGAGATCATACAGTGTGTGCAGGTGAGGCGTGTGCTTAAGTAGTGTAATGATAAATGACGTGCAGTAATCATGTGTGTAATCAATGCGCGCTGTGATTGTGAGGTGAGAGAGCCTGGCTCACCCGTGACACATGCAAATATAATATTAAAATTCTCTACTTATAATAATTTATAAACAATAAATAATGGTTGATCAGAAATCAGTACGTAGCAGCACACCCAAGACATCATCGCTGCAGCCTGTAGCGCAATCACTTATTGGATTAAATCATTTTTCACACTTTTCAAAATGCCCAAAATAAGTTTTCAGTCTTCAGCAATTTTCGTGTAATTGTATATTCCACATATCAAATGTTATTCATGTACCCAGAGTATAGTAATATTCTATACTCAGTTCAGTGGCTTTTTACCTGTCTTTAATGAAGTAAATCTGGTTTAAAGTAAATTGAATTTATGAGCCTATTAAAGTAATTTAATCCTGACTACTATTTTCCATGCCACATTACCAATTATTTTTAATATGTTTTTTCTACACCAATGCTTTAATGTGGATGTGTAAAGTTTTAAATCTAGCTCATCATCTGCAATAAACAAAGTGGAATTGGTGTTAAGTAATTTTGTTACATTGTTTAAAGTGAATAAAGTTCATGTTAAGGTGTGAGAAAGAGACAAAATTGTCATTTTTCACTGTAAATCTTGACATCTGCAATCGCGTTGGGGCGATTGTATATCCACCAAGTAGATAGGTAATCAAAATTCAAAACAAAATGTTTTACATGATTTTGATATCCTTCAGTTTAGTCTGCTTCATCATATCTATTTTTACATTTTTTTATTTAGCTGATAATCTCTTCCAAAGTGACCGTTTAATTATCCCCATCAGAATACTACATACGCTGCATGTCTCCTCTTTAATGGCTGAGAAGATTGACCAAGAGACCACTGTCCTTTTAGATAGTGCCACGCTAACCTTATCCTTATTGTTGGACTTCATTTAAAATTCAAGAAATTCCTCAAGAATGTGCTTGAGGTAACTGAGGTAAGGTATTAGATGTAGACAGCATAGGGATCTGTTTTAAATGCAAAAGGTATTTGGGACCTAATATAAGGACTTTTTGGCCTTTTTGTTATTCTCACTTGAGAATTGTACTTCATGTATTTTCTACATCTAGTTACTTTCAGTGTGCTTTAAGGATGTCATAGCTCATTTAGTTTTATTAGATCATTTAGAAGACACCTACTGGAGCATGTTAATGAATCTAAAGATGAAGTGGTGGAAACCCCAAATGAACACCAAATGATGTGCTATATCACACTGTCTGGTCAGATGTTTTTACATGACTTTGAGGTTGGTCCAGGATACACCACACTTCTGGAATTAATACAGGCTTTTGAGAAATGTGGCACACTTGTGGTAAGAGTGGAGGCACTCCTTAAACAAGCGTTAAAGCACTCCTTACACAAGTGCAGAAAGCCTGTTGTAAAAGTAAAAAACTAAAACTTTAGTTTTAAAAGTAGAAAAACTCACGCTCATAGTGTGAGAGCATGCATAAGTACGTTTTGTGTTCGACTCAACGCATGGATATTCAAGGATATTTTATTTGGGTGGTGCATTCCTTTGGGAAGTCTGTTACTTATTTAATTAAACAAAAGATTAATTAAAATGTAACTGTTTAGTTGTAAAAAGCATCCATGGAGCATTGAGTTTTGGCATTCCAACACTTTCTAGTTTACGCCAACATGAACTAAAATGAATTAGCTGTAACTTAGCACCAGAACATCATAAAGATGTCATGGCTCTTTTAAATTGATTTTAAATTTATTGCAATTAATATGACCATGACTCACAATAGTCATATCAATGTCATTAGCCCACCACAAGAAACATATTTGCCAAGTTTAATGTAAATCCCTCAATGCAGGTTGTAGATATTAGACACTTCCTGTTTTTTTTATTTTGTGCCATAATTTTATCCTCATGAAAATTTTATCTCCAATTTTATCTTTTATTGCCATGGCAACACTGTTTGAGATATCAAAAATCCCTTCACAGTTTTGTATTTTCAATGTATGACTTGGCATGATGCTCATTAAGTTTGGTGACAATTACATGGAATCTCTAGGAGGAATAAGTTTACAGCATGCACTATATGTATGTATATGTATAATATGTATAATATATGCATCATCTTTTTGTGCCTTGTACCAGGGGGCACTGCTAAGCCCCCCTGCCCCACCCATGTGCCAGCTTTTGCATAGGTCTAATTGTCAATAACAATTTTAAAAGTTTTTAGCATTTTAAGGGGCCTAAATCCCCCCAAAACCTTGGGGAAAAAAACAATAATAATAATAATCCATAAAACATAGGGCCCTTCACCCCTTCAGTGCTTAAAGCCCAAATACAAAAATAAAGCTGCACTTTTCAAGCTAAAGGGCACATATTGTTTAATATTTAAGCTGTCTTGCTGTGGCCAACATAAACATGTACATGAAAACCCTCTATCTTACTACTACCACTTGGTTAATTTCTTAATTTAAAAAAAGAACAAAAGTAGTACTTACTTGACCATAACAAAATCATTTTTCAGTTTGAGGGGGCACAGCTCGCCATCAAACCATGAATAATGTAACAGATAGAACCTGACCAATGACATACTGTTTACTTGGAATGCTTTATCTAGAAGCCTAGAAGTGATGTTTGTATTACTTGGTTATATCTGCTTTAGCTGACGGTGCACACAGCAGACGTAGGATCTTTTTTTGCTCAACAATATATTTCCAGAAAAAGGTTTGTTGGTTGCATAAAAAAATGTAGTTTATTATTTTTGTGGCTTGTTGCCACCTTATTCATACTAGAAAGCAATTAAATTTTTTTGTTCTGTATATAATAATGATCAAAACATTAATGTATATAATTTTATTGAAAAAAAACATTTTTGCCATCAAGACCTTGTAATAACATTATTGGGGCTGTATAAAGACTGGATGTTTTTGTCTGCTAATCTGAAAGGTTTTTAAATGTTTTACAGTATATTGGCATTTCAGTGTAATGGTACTTCAGTCATATAAATGCTAGTGCAATCGGCATAGGGCATATTGATATTGAAATATTTCTGATGAAAACTATTGAGAAAAACAGATGAGAGAACTAAATGAAACACAATACAGGGGCCCCCATAATCAATTGTAACCCCTCTTTTGTTTTACAGAAGGCATGAAAAGACTTGCTGTTGCTTTACTCTTCTTTATTCAACTTTGCTGTGGTGATCGTTGCCCTGATCTATGCCAATGCTTTTCAGCGGCAATGGTCATTTGCTCAGATGACAAAATGAAAGTTTTACCCTTGAACATCTCTACTCAAGTAAAAGAACTGATTGTAGTGGCATCTGGGGTAACACATTTGGAAAAAAGTTCCTTTAAAAAAAACTCCAACCTTACTAAGCTGGTCATTCTCAACACCCTCTTAAAAGTGGTTTCGTACAACGCCTTTGATCATGTGTTTGAGGTACAGGAGCTTGAAATCAGTGGGAACCATCATTTCTTGGCTTTTGAAGTGCAGACCTTCAGCAAGTTGGCTAACCTTACAAGACTTTTACTCAACAACAATAAGATCAGTGTTCTGGACAATGGCACTTTTGACTCTTTAGAGAAACTGGAAATGTTACAGTTAAGGGGAAATATGTTAACATATTTGCCCAGTGTTCTCCTTCAAAATCTTCACAAACTTCAGGAACTTGACCTGTCTTTCAACCATATCAACTCCATCTCAGCTGATGTATTTCAGAACAACTCTCTCTTGCGAGTGTTGTTCCTACAGGGCAACATGATCTCACAACTTCCACTCTTTTCCCACTTGGACAATTTGGAAGAGCTAAATCTCCAAAACAATTTCATAACCAATCTAGATGCTAGAGTGTTTCCATCAAGTCTCAGGAAACTCATCCTTAAAAAGAATACCCTGGTTCAGCTGCCCCCTGTGATTTTTCACAAACTCCAATTGCTTTCATATCTGGACTTGTCCCAAAATCAGCTCTCTGAGCTCCCTATAGATCTCTTTCAGAATCTTATCTCACTGAAATATTTGGATCTATCTGACAACCAGATCCTTTCTTTACCTAGTATAGTCTTTAAAGGACTGTTCAGTGTAAAAGCAATCAATTTGCAGAGAAATAACTTAACCTTGCTGGAAGAGAATTTGTTTAGGGATCAGCAAGTCATGGAGCAGTTGTACTTGTCCATGAACAGCCTGCGAAGTATACCATATGGCTTTTTTGATTACCTTGATTTCCAATGCATAGTTCACCTCCATGGGAATCCCTGGCACTGTGATTGTGGAATACAGTATTTCTTTGATTGGCTGAGATACAACTACAGAAACGTTAAGGATTTAAGTAGGATTTACTGCAATGAACCTGCGTTTATTAGTGGGCACAACCTGCTCTCTATGGATAAAGAAATGCTTGTTTGTGTGAAAAATTCCAGCTCAGAGTTGCAAGGCCCAACTGCCTCTATTGCTCCGAGTGTTACCAAAAAACCTAAAAACTACAGTATGAATCAGTGCTCAATCCAAGAATTCAAAGGTGCAATATCCATCCAGTGCAAAGTGAGAAAATGTATCAGCTTGAAGTTTCAGGCCCTTTTTGAACCTGTGTATGGAAATGAATCAAAATATATACTGAGCAAAGAATGGCCAGCTCCCACTCAATGCCTCAATGGGACCTTATAAACCTTATAAACCAATAATATTTGTTCAGTATGATTTAATTAACATAAACAGTAATTCTGTAATGGTCATTATTAACATAAATATTAGCATAAACAACTTTTTTTTTTATCCTAAAGAGATCCTGCTTGTTAGTAGTGCATTTTTGTTAAACTCTTGTGATTAAATCTTTGATATAGATTCTTCAGAACTGGTACCATATGTTATTGAATTTTCATGTAAATCAGCAACATTACAACAGACTGCTGCAGTGAGGAAATGTTGTCTTTGGTAGTGTGATTCAAACCTTTTTGATAAGGAAGGTAAATAAACTGTGGGGGTCAAAGTATAGTCATGAGACTGAGCAACAAGATATGCTCAAAAGGCTAGAAGATTTATTCCAATGAAAAAACAACAAAAAAATATTGGTGAAGGTAACAAATACGTTGCCTGTGGCACTATTATGAGCATACCTTTTCTAACTCTGCATTTTCATTGATAGTTGTTAAGGCAATATTTGTGCAATGTGAGCTATGATATTAAGAATTAAATTGCTGTTTAAATAGCTATGCTATTTAAGAATTAAATTCAATATGTGCTGCTATTGTGGCTCTGATATGTCAGTATGAGAACTTTAGAGCAATAAACCATTAAGTTTTAATGTCTTAAACTTGTTTTGGCTTGCGCACACATCCATACATTTGGGGGGGTAACTGGAAGCTGCTACAACCTGTAGTATAGCAAGTTTCCCTATTGACAACATATCTCAACCTAGAAACATAGAGGTAGGTGAGGTCAAACATAATCTATTGTCATTTAAATTAAGCCACATACTTTTTAGGAAGTTACAAGTGTATGTAATGTTTTTAAAGTTGTCTTTCAACAGAAAATAATTTCTGTGCATTCACAGAAAAACAGAGCATTCACAGATGCACTTAGTATATCCTTAATCACACACCTCTATCAACTATCAGTGTTCCCCCCACACAAAGCTCTGTTACTGTATGTACAGCAATGCAACATTCCTGTAACATTCCCAAAGACCAGTAAACAGACCTGTAAACTCATGCCTTAAAGTTGTCTGGCCGAGGACAATTGTTGACATGTGCTAAGAGAATAGATCTATAAAATGAATGTAAGTAGCATAGTTTAGATCTTTTAGTCATGGAAGAACATTTTCACTTAGTGTTTTTTGTTTTATCTTAACTCTGTTTGAAAACAGAGTCTTAAGTTTTTGTCAACATGTAGTCAAAGTCAAAGTGGTGTTTATTGTCATTTCAGCCATATAGGTGCTACAGTACAACACAAAATTATAATGTATGGTATATACAAAGCAAAACACTCTATATACATGAAGTGCACAAAGTGCAGACAGACAGCATAGGACAATAACGTAGACCAATACCGTTCAATACAAAAAACTCTATATACATAAAGTGCACAAAGTGCAAACAGTACAAGACAGTAACGCAGACCAATACACAGTTCTATAAAAAAGTGATGTAGTGTTTGTGTAAAGTGACATGTGCAAACATTAAAAATAATAAAATAGTCCAGTGGCAGTAGTGTGATTTGTAATAAGTTATGTTGTGTTTAGCAGTCTGATGGCTTGGGGGGAAAAACTGTTGCAGTCTTGTCGTGAGGGACTGAATGCTTCGGTATTGTTTACCAGATGGCAGGAGGGAGAAAAGTGTGTGTGAGGGGTGTGTGGGGTTATCCACAGTGCTGGTGGCTTTGCGGATGCAGCGTGAGGTGTAAATGTCTGTGATAGAGGGGGGAGAGACCCCGATGATCTTTTCAGCTGTTCTCACGATCCCAGCAGGTTTAGCTTTTCAGTCAGGTGCTGAGGAATGATGGTGTTGAATGCTGAACTAAAGTCAATGAAGATCATTCGAACATATGTGTTTTTATTGTCCAGGTGGGTGAGGGCCAGATGGAGGGTGGTGTTGATGGAGTTGTCTGTTGAGCGGTTGGGGCGGTAAGCGAATTGCAGGGGGTCTAGTTAGGGGGGCAACAGGGTCTTAATGTGCCTCTAGACGAGCCTCTCGAAGCACTTTATGATGACAGGTGTAGGTGCAACGGGATGGTAATCATTGACGCAGGACACTGGAGACTTCTTTGGCACAGGGACGATGGTGGTGGCCTTAAAGCATGTTGGAACTGGTGCTACTCAAAGAGATGTTAAAGATGTCCGTGAAAACATCTGCCAGTTGATCTACACATCCTCTGAGCACCCTACCAGGAATGTTTCTGGTCCAGCAGCCTTCCGCGAGTTATCTCTGTATAGAGTCTTCCTTACATCAGCCATGGTTAGACACAGCACCTGGTCATTGGGAACAGTGATGACCACCCCTCCGATCTTCCTCGCCGTTACACCGTTTTGTGCCTCAAACCGAGCGTAGAAGTTGTTCAGCGCATCTGGAAGGGAGGCATCACTGTCATAGGCAAGTGGTGTTGGCCTGTAGTTGGTGATAGTCTGGATGCCCTGCCACATACACCGCATGTCTTTGCTGGTCGTGAAGGGTGTGGATTCTCTGAGGGTGTGCGTGCTTGGCCTCTCTGATGGCCCGGGACAGTTTGGCCCTTGCCGTTCTTAGGGCCGCTTTGTCGCCTGCCCAGAAGGCAGAGTCTTGGGTTCTTAGCAGCGCACGCACCTCTGCAGTCATCCACGGCTTCTGGTTGGAGCGTGTGGTGATGGTCTTGGAGGTGGTGACGTCATCAATGCACTTACTGATGTAGCTGGTCACTGATGTCATATATTCCTCCAAGTTAGTGGAGTCACCGTCAGTTGCCGCTTCCCTAAACATGTGCCAGTCAGTGTGTTCAAAATAGTCCTAAAGAGCAGTGATGGCCCCTGCTGGCCATGTTTTTACCTGCTTCAGAACCGGTTTCGTTCGTCTGACGAGCGGTCTGTATGCCGGGATTAGCATAACAGAGATGTGGTCTGAGTAGCCAAGGTGGGGGCGGGGCTCCACCCTGTACATGCTTGTGTAAACAAGATTCAATGTAACAATGTAAACACAGATAATGAGCACGGTGGTGAATTCCCGTGTTAAATAAAAAGGTCTGCATCTAACAGTCACAAACTCCAACAGCAATGAGCAGTAGCTGGAAACTAGCACTGAGTTCTTGCACCATTCTGTGTTGATGTAAACACACAAGCCACAGCCGCGAGTCTTACCGCACAGAGCTGTGTTTCTGTCTGCACGAAACGAGGTTAGCCCGTCTAGCTGAATGTCGGCGTCCGGAACTTTTTCGCTGAGCCATGTCTCCGTGAAAACAAAGACGAAGCAGTCTCTAAACTCACGCCATGTAGTTTGCTTAAGTCGGATGTAATCCAATTTATTGTCCAGGAAGCAGACATTGGAGAGCAGGATGGACGGGAGAGCCGGCCGGTCTTGGGTTTGTTTTTAACCTTGCACGGACACCCACCCTCTTGCCACGCTTCTGCTTTCTCGCGCACCGCTTGCGACGTCCCCTCCCCCGGCCACCGGCATCTGGCAACGCAGAGGGCTGAAGGCCTGGTCTTCGCAGCACGCCGAGATCACATAGCTTCTCCAGCAGATCATGTTGTATAGCGGCTGTAGTGATGTTATTGAGTTTTATAAGTGTATGACGGTAATATACACAAACACCGGTTGCACCGATGTCCATGTCATAGAAAGTCGTGTTAAAAGACAAAATAACGCCGTCATGTGCTGCATCAGAATGTATAGTCGATATTAAAACTTGAATGCCTAGCAAATTTCTACTACTAAATTCAGACTTTGGGCAAAAAACTTCCACACGGAACAACCTGGAATACTGTCTTAGTCTTGATGGATGCTCTATAAAGCCTGCTACATCAGCTAAGAGTCTGAGTGTCCATTTCAACTTTGTCTTTTGAAAACCACATTCCCAATATTTGTAAAACTGCATTTTAATTCATGCAAAAATGAATTAATGCATTCATGACATCAAATGACTTGATTATTGCAATGCCTTACTAGGTGGCTGCCCTGCAGGTTTAATTCAAAAACTCCAGCTAGTCCAAAATGCACCAGACAGAGTGCTTACAAAAATTAACAAGTATGACCCTTTAGCCCAGTTCTGTCAACATTGCACTGGCTGCCTATCAAATAACATGTAAAATTCTGCTGATCACCTACAAGGCCCTGAATGGTTTATCTCCTCAGTACAGTTCTTCACTTCCACTGTGATCAGAAAATTCTTGTCAGTTGATAATACCCATAATTTGAAAGTCAAGCACGGGTTGTAGATTCTTTTCGTATATGCCGCCCAAACTTTGAAACAATCTACCTAGGGTTGTCTGGGAGGCAGATGTCAGTTTAAATCTAGATTGACTTGCCTCTTTAATCTAGCCTACACATAGTCCTATTTATGTATCACTCAAATCCCTTAAGGGGTTGTTAGGCTGCATTAATAAGGTAAACTGGAACTGGGGACAGATGTGCTGGCTCTCACAAAGCCTCACTAAGTCTTTCTTTTCCCCAAGGTCCTGTAATCAGCTGGATCTAGACTTTGTCAGGGCCAGATGGTTGGGAAACAGGATGGGATGACCAGAGACAGATCAGTGGGACTATGATAAACTTATTAAATTTTCCTATTAACATACTTACCAACCCCTAGACTAGCTAAATTCTATATTTGTTTCCTACCCTGTCACAGCAGTATGATGTTATAGCTGCAATTAGTAACATTATGCTTCTGCTTCTCATTATGCTTCTCTGTTTGTAGCATTCTTCAACAGTTTTAAATGGATATAATTATAAATAATTATTAATAGCTTTCCGTTTATATCCAGGGAAGTTACAAATTGCAGCTTTAACATGCCAGAGGAGACCTGGCCCTCCCGGTTGAGCCTGTTTTCTCCCAAGGTTTTTTTCTCCATCTATACATCATTGAAGTTTTGGTTTCTTGCCACTGTCGCCCTGTTGGCTTGCTTACTGAGAGACTGCTGACATTTAACTTATTTACCTTAACAAAGTTTTGTAAATTGTTATTATTGATCCAAGCAAAATGATATAATTAAAGCCTAAAGCCTCTACTGTTTTTTTTGTCTCCAATTCTCTTTCATTCTCTTACATTGTGTAATGTCCAGATATTTGTATTGTGTATATTTTGTGTATGAGTTTTTGTGTATTGTGTGTATTTTATGGTATTATTGCAAATCCCTTAAATTCTTGTCCCGTAAGATGTTGTTTTTCTATGTGCCATTTCCATGTAAGCTGGAATAGCAAATCTTGCCCAATATGATACCAATCGTGTTAACTCACTAAATGTTGCATAGTTTTAGAAGTAAATACTGTTTTAGTTGGCAGTCCGAATAGATTACCCTCCTGTAGAACACTGAGAGAGGTACAAGCTCTTGCACATAATGACAAGTATTTCTAATGCCTAACTCTAATGTCTAATTCAAATGGTTCAAATGTGTTTTAGTTTCCATCAGTTCAGTCAACTCTTTATTCATAAACCAATTATAAACATAGAATCCATAAATTGTTTCAATAATATACAGTACATCTTGCACATACTATTTACAATAATACCATGTATTATGTGCTGAACATGTCTGATAATTTTTCTAATTTCTGTGTTTTTTAATATATCTCAGTATTATGTGTAAAGCTGCTTTGCAGCAGTGTTACATTGTTAAAGCACTAAAAGCACTATATTAATAAAATTGAACTGAATTTAATGTTAAAACGTTAACTGAAATATTCTGGCCTAAGATTTGCCACGGAAACCACTACTTACATTTTCTTCAGAAAATGTACCTATATTAACTTAGTCTTATCTATAGAGTGTTATTTTAATTTTAGATTATAGTTTATAATAACTATAGTTACTTTTAATAACTAAACTGTAACTATGACTTAAAAGAAAGAAAATTATTAAATTAAATGAGTTAAACATAAATATGGTTTAGAAGTTTTTTTTACAGGTCCGATTTAGTGACATGTCAGAGACAGAGATAAGGGATGTGTCAACAAGGATGAGGCCATGATGTTAATCATAGATAACTAAGGAAGATTTCAACAAGGTTGATGGTAATGGCATAAAGTTATTGTTTGCCAGTCCAACAACAATCTGCTATTACAAGACAGAACATATGCTGATATGATAAATATAATTAAGGGGGAATTTTACAAATAAAAAATTAACAGGCAGCCAAGCAGATAAGCCTTAAATAGCCTATGTTAAATTTAAAAAGCAGTCCATCACATTGTAACATAGACTCAGTACTCGGAGGATCCATTTGCAGTATTTATTAATACACGTAGTCGTACAGGCAGGGGTCAAAACCAGCAAACGGGTATGTAGGGGAAAACCAGAGAATAACACAGTCCAGGCAAAKGGTCAGGGCAGGCAGCAAACAAGAGAGTAATCCAAATAACGAGCAAGGGGTCAAAAGGCAGGCAGCAGTAAATCCAAAATCAAAGACAGTCCAGGTAATACACAAGAAAGGCAATCCACAGTAGAAAACGCTTAGAAATGCAAACACAAGGAATGGCAAGACTTCGCAAAGAACATGAGTTTGTTGAGAGTCTTTAAACAGTTCTTGATGAGGTTAATGGCCGCCACCTGTGAGGGGTGCGGCCCAGGTACGGGGCTTATGGGAATTGTAGTCCCTAATATTCGGGAGATGGCTCCCGCTGACGGCCACTAGAGGGAGCCACAGAGGCCGGATTCATGACACACATTTTCCCAGTGCTTTTGGGTGGCCCAGGCTATGGCTGTAGACATTGTTTTATGGCGTGTGGATGAACACCTGACTGTACTGATAATTTTCAGGTTGAACTGGAGCTTGGATCGGTCTGTCAGAAGCTGGATCTGCATCTTAGTGATGTTTCTAAGGTGAAAGAAGGCAGTTTTTGTAATATATGCCATTAGACAAATTATTGTCTAATATGACACCTAAGTCTTTAACAGTATTGAATGAGTTGACATTACATCCTTGTAATTGGAAATTGTAATCAGAGAGCCTGTTAACTTGAGTTTAGTCCAATATATAATATATCTGTCTTATTTGAATTTAAGAAGAAGAGTCATCCAATGTTTTATGTCTTTAAAACAGCCTGATAGTTTAGGTGAAGAAGGAATATCATCTGGTCTTGATGTAATATATAGCTAGGAATTATGAAAGTGAAAGTGACATGTATTTGTCAGTTATGGTTGCCCATAACCGAAATGTGACCTTTGCATTTAACCCATCCTTTGTGAGGAGTGAACACACTGCAAGTCGTGAACACACACACACCCAGAGCAGTGGGCAGCTTAGGTGCCTTGCTCAAGGGCACTTCAGTTGTTACCTGCCTGCGCTGGCATCGAACCAGCAACCTGATTACTGATTACAAGCCTGACTCCTTAACCAGTAGACCACAACTGCCCCATTATCGGTTTAATTAATCGGTTTATCCCATGACTCCTAATATTTCAAAGGGGCAGCATGTATAATGTGAATAGCAGAGGGCCTAAAATAGATCTCTGAGGCAGGCCATATTTTACTGGCATTAATTTCAATGATTTCCCATGAACAAAATGGTAGCGGTTAATCAAGTAGGAGCAAAACCACTGAAGAGCCTGACCTTGAATGCCAACGTAATTTTGTAGTCGATCTAACAGCATAACGTTATAGTTTCAAATGCTGCACTAAGATTAAGTAAAACTTTGTCTGCTGCTAGTTTAGTTGGTATGGGGTCTAAGAAGCAGAAGTGTTGTTGTTGTAAGAAGTGTTGTTGGTTTGGAAGTAATGATAAGTTAATTAAGTATTTATTATTATTAATGATGTTCTCAGAGACATGCTTAATCTATTCATCTGTTAGCAGGGTACTCTAGAGAAGACCCCTTGACAATCATCTCTACGTAAAGCCTGAGAAGTGTGAATTTTATGTTACCCAGGCTCAGTTTCTCGGGTTCATCGTCATTCCTGGCCACCTGGAGATGGACCCTAAGAAGGTCGAGGCGGTACGCAACTGGCCCATACCTTTTTTGTTCCAGTCCAGCCCTGCATATGTAGCACTGTGGTCCTGCAAGGCACAACACTTTCACATAGAGGAATTAAAATAAAACAGATGAAAAAAACGTACTAACCACGCACAATTTTTTTTCTAAATAATGCAAACATGTACATCCATCTTGCATACAAAAAAAAAATTCATGTTAGCCAATAGTATGTTATAAGTAGCTGAAATAAGCACTAATGTCAGGGCATGTCAAAACATCTCAAGGGCCACAAAATCACCTCAAACCCTAGAGGGTTAACCATCCCAACAAACTGCCTAACCCTTACCTTAAACCTAACCTTTAACTAATTCAAACCCTAACCCTAAAACCAAGTCTCAACCCTCAAACAGCCCTTTAAAGTTAAATCAGAAAATGAGGACCGGCCAAAATGTCCTCACTTTACTCTCTTTGTCCTCACTCCAATGGTACAACTGGTCACACTGGTACTCACAAAGATAGATGTACAAGCACACACACACACACACACACAAACACAGCTCCTCAAAGCCGGGGCATTTGTACCCAAAAAATGATAACATGTTTTCCTCACAGTTAGAGGCTTGACCATTCTTTGGTTACAGTGGAAGAGGTCAGACAGGAAGGCACCTGTCTAGCACTATTTCATGCAGTATGGAAAGACACATCCCACAAGAATCCTGGCATACCAAACTAAGAAATCTTACTACTACCCAAATATACAAGAAGTTTGTATTAATTAAATATTAATTAATTAAATATTTACTCTTTCTGTATTATGAATCATTCTTAACATAAATGCTGATTAGTTTATTAATTATTAATAAATGAAGACCGCATAAAAGGATATGATTGACACGACGTAGAGCAAGAGCGAACCACCCCTACACTGTGTCTGTGTGAAGGCCTGGAAATGACCCCATATGATCTCATTAGAACAGGAGGGATGCATGTGGTAAGGCCCCTGGCTTTCTTTTTCGTTAGACAAAAGTCTCTTGACTCCCATGACTTCCTTTAGAGTAAACAAAATAGTAAATTACATTGACATTTGAATGGAATGCATTGTCTTCCCTCAGAGAGGACTATATATATATGTGTGTGTGTGTGTGTGTGTGTGTGTGTGTGTATATATATATGTGTATATCAGGCGAAGCTCTGGAGTTACTCTGCAGACCAACTCTATATCTATTTATATCTCTTTTGTCCAGTAAAGAGATCTACTTTTCTAGGGGTGATCCATGATTTCACTATGATACAGACACAGTTGACTGCTGCACAGGTGAAGTCAATTCTTGCCACTGTAAGCAGCATTAGCACCATCAGAGCGATGTACATTCTAGGACATGCAAATCTAAGAACAGATACCCTTTCAAGACAGGGGCTGGGACCCAAGAAGTGGAGGCTGCATCCATAAGTGGTGGTGTCTATTTGGCAGAGGTCTGGCAGAGTGGAAGCGGATTTGTTTGCCTCCAAGGATTCAAACCACTGACCACTCTGGTTCAGCCTCACTCACCCAACCTTATTGGGCTGAATGCCATGGTGCAGTCAAGAGTGCAGTCAAGAGTGCTGTTTTAACAGACAGAGACTTTGGCTCAACTGACTCAAGCAGAACGCAGGTCCGAGTGGGCCAGTACAGTGCAACCAAGATCTGCTCCTCATCCTCCCTGATCTTTCAAAGAAAGCAAGGAGGCTTACTGGGGGAAATGTGTTCTTGCAGGGCCAGCTGTGCTCCAACGCATCTTTGCGCAGACCCTGGGGCCAGCTGTGCTCCAATGCATCCATGCCAAGGGGTGCCTTGTTTTCAGGAGTAATACGGGGCCAGTGGGAGGACTCCTGGGAGGCAAACAGTCAGTGGATGCCATATGCACCAGGAAATTCTGAAAGAAAGTGATTCATTGGGACTGCTGTCCTGGCTCTGAACAGAGAGGTAGCAGAGGTATGTGAGAAGGCAATGCATCCTGCATACTCAACATCTCCAGCCCTGGCAAGCTAGGAGAACAAGCCTAGGAGTGAGACATGCCACTGTTAGGCAGCGTCCTGTTTGGCCCAGAATGTGAGAAAATTGCTGTTTTACTGAAAATAGTCATAAAATGCACGTTGTCCATTTTATGAAGACGAATGAGAGTGAAATGTGATGATGAACAACACCGTAGCCAGTGCAAAGAATAGCATAGATTGTTTTTTATGTTTTCTCTTATGAAAAAAAATTGCAGCCAGTTTTATTTACTCGCTTCCGAGTAGGCATGGTGTATTCTGCAACATTTGCCCAATGCTCATTGGCTTTTTCCTCTTGGGCCAATGTTCATTGGCATGCTTTTTCATCAAGAGTGATCTACAGACCCTGCCTGTTTGGATTTCCCCCTGGCTTTGTTAAAGCCGTTTTGCATTCTAGACCAGACTATATTTCTAGAGTGCTGGGCATGAGTCGCCAGAACAGGAAAGATTGCACTAATTGTGTCAAGTCAGAGCTTTGAGGATCTCTGTCCACCACTCAAGCCAGTGGCACAAGACATCTCAGCTCTTAGATTCGGTCGTCAGAATCGAAGTATTTCTGTCTTAAGGTTGGGGTAAGGGGCTAGAGATTCTATTGTGTCTATGAGTGTTCTCACAAAGATAGCTGTACAAACGTGCGTGCATGAGTGCGTGTGTGCATGCGTGTGTGTGTGACTATGGTTACAGGGGAAAAAAGCAGGAATCAGCGAGGTGGTGACCTATCAGCTGTGGGACCATTTCCGGATGTCAAACTCTCCTGATATACTGGACATATATGGAACAAGCGAAGGATAGGTAAAGACTATCTGTCCTCTCCAGTCTGGAGAGGAACACCTATCTGTGTGATGACATAGTTAGTTGACCCTGTTAGTATAAAAACTGTTCAAGTGAATGTAACGGCAGGTTGGCCTACGAACTCCTTGAGAGTGTTAAGCTGACTTCTGCTGGTAAAGCTCCAAAAAAGGTTTTTCTTTAGTAAACCTTCTTCGCTTGACTACATCTCTGACTCTTTGCCTTCATTTATCATATCTGGTCTGCGGGTCTTTAACTGTACTTCCCCTACAATAGACAAATAAGCGGTTAACATAAATGGCTATTTTCACTTTAACTATACTTGATTAATATTCCACATTGTCTATGTAATGTGAAAGCACTGGAGTCTGAATGAAAAGCAGAGCTGCATCCACACACTTTGTGAAGGTGCAAAGATATTGGTAAGCTTTGCCCCAGAAAGCGAACCTGAGAAACTTTCTCCAGCAGAATTTCAATGTGACAGTATCCTTTAGATCTATTGTGACAAACCAGTCCTGTCCCCAAAAAAACTCAACATATTGTGCCCGCCATGATATGTTAAGGCATGGAGGCACAGACTTTTCAGAACTCTTACTCTCTTCTTGTATTTCTTTAACTTCCTTGCACTAATATTTTCTTTTTGCACTAATATTTTCTCGAGAACTAACAAATATGACCACATTAAGCCAGTTCTTTCAACACTGCACTGACTGCCTATTAAATATCAAATAAACTTTAACATTCTGCTGATCACCTACAAGGCCCTGAATGGTTTATCTCCTCAGTACTTGAGTGAGCTCCTCTCTTATTACAGTACTTTACTTCCACTGTGATCAGAAAATTCTTGTCAGTTGATAATATCCATAATTTGAGAGTCAAGCACGGGTGGTAGATTCTTTTCATACATGCCGCCCAAACTCTGGAACAATCTATCCAGGGTTGTCCGGGAGGCAGACATACTATGTCAGTTTAAATCTAGATTGACTAGCCTCTTTAATCTAGCCTACACATAGTCTTATTGATTTATCACTTACATCTCTTAAGGGATTGTTAGACTGCATTAAATGGGTAAACCAAAACTGGGGACACTTGTAGTCAGCTGTATCTGGACTTTATCAAGACCAGATGGTGGGGAGATGGGATAGGATGACCCTGAGACAGATCAGTGCGAATATGATGGATTAAATTACGTATTAACATACCTACCTCTAGCCTAGTTAAATTCTATATTTTTATTTTTGACTTCTGAGCAACAGAAAATAGTGCTATATTATGCAAGAGGAGAACTGCCCTCTCGGTTGAGTCTGGTTTATCTCAAGGTTTTTTCTCCATCTTTTCATCATTGGAGTTTTGGTTCCTTGCCACTGTCGCCCTGTTGGCTTGCTTACTGGGAGACTGCTACATTTAACCTAGTTTAGGTTTTGTAAATCGTTATTATTGATTCTAGCAAAATAAAATTACAGTTCTAAAGCCTCTACTGTTTTATTACGGTGGCCGAGAAGTGCAAAGCAAAATAAAAAAATTCAAAAACAAAATTACAAATCTATAAAATTACAAAAACAAAATTACAAATCAATATAATTACAAATGTGAGAGTATAACTTTCAGTTGTTTGTGTGAGAGCATTTCAGTTGTGTGTGTGAGAGGTTTCATATCTGTGTATATGCGTGTAAATCTGAATAATGTTCTAAAGGGCCCCTCATAAATTACTGCTGATTGGACGGAGCTTCTGTCACTCAAGACATACACGAAGCACAGCCCTGTGTAGGTAGCGGCAGTGTGCACGTGTAAACAACAGTATGTTCTGTTCTTACCGTGGGTTCAAATTTGGCGTTTTGCCAAAGTTCTGCAGTTCATGCGGAAAAAATCTCGAGGTTTTAAAAGAGACGCGACAGGAAATGATTTCGGCCGTGTCAACAGATGTTGCAGGTATTATTGTAGCAAGACGATAACTGTTGTTTTATAAGGATGGGAAAATAAACTTCACAAAGCATTGAGGCTTCCCCTGATTGTTTACACAATCCTATACAGGGGTTTATTTGAAATTGTGCTGCGGGCTCTATACGTGCCCCAAAACTTCACGTAACATCACTATTGTTTTGCATTCGTAAGTAGTATATCGGGCTTAAAGTGATAGCAGTTAGTGTATGAGCAGCAAAGATTTTAGTATCTTGCTTAGGTAGCGTTACAGGTGCAGACTCGAACAACTCAACACCTACGCCCACCTTAAACCAGTTTTTGGAATACCGAAAACTGAAGTCTAAGGAAAGGACAAACTTTTCCTTGGGCAAGAAGGGAGGAAACAAACATGACCAGAAGAAAGTACAGGTAAGTACAATTTACAAATGGATGTAAAAATCATGCTTTGTGAATAGCACAATAACTAAAGTGATATTGTTTGTATTCTTACAGATTAATGTAGGCATAATGGGCCCGTTTCAGAAAGGTGTTTAAGTGAAAACTATGAGTATGTTAACCCTGAATTATGGGAAACTCTGAGTTATCGGTTTCAGAAACGGAGAAAACTCAAACCCGAGAACGCAGGGTAAGTCAAGCCAGTTTCTGAAAGAGAGTTAACCTATACTCTGAGTCTGTTACCGTGGTAACTTTCTCTGTGAACCTAACCTGGTCGGGAGCAGGTTTTATTCATTAAACCCGGAGTTTCTTTCGGTCTCCTCCCCTTTTTTCCTCCAACCCTCCAATCACAGGTGGAGCCACGAGTATTTACAACATGTTTAATGTTCTGTTTAAATATTTCATTCATTCTCAACATTCAATCATTGCACATATTTCCGTCTTGCAGACTGTTTAAAAGTGAACATGGCATGTCCTTTCATACAGAATCCTGTAGACGAGGAGGCTGCATTAATTCGCAGAGAGTTACATTTACACCGATTTTGCATCTTCGAGTGGATTTTTTTTGTCATATCCTGATGCATTTTTTTATTTGAGCGGTACAGGTTTTCTAGAGAGTAAATTAAATATACGATATAGGGATTGTAATGCGCCTTGTTCACACAGACTAATTACTCTAAGTCCAAGACAAAAGACAACCACTAAACAGCTACTCTAGTGGTTTAGATGGTAAGGCGTGTATCGCAGTCATTCTTGACGTGGTTGATCCAAGTTCAAATCCTCTTTTAGCGGAGCTTTTTTCCTCCCTTTTCAAATGTCATATATCGGAAAGGCATTTATTTTCAATAAAAATTAAGGTCATAATCGAAAGAAAGTATCGGGTGTGGTTAGGGTAGGTGTAGGGAAGGTTTATATTGTCTGGAAAAGGTGGCATCTATTTAATAATTTGAATTTAAATTATCATTTGCACGCAATATGTTATTATTGTATACTGTTTTATAATGTAGTACAATACTAAGGTGC
>JAZGTK010001256.1:0-19690 GCA_036877625.1 Ambastaia sidthimunki
GGTGTAGTTGTGTTGGCCTATTTTGATAACAGGTGTATTTTAGGCTAGGCCCACCCAATTTTCTTTGGGCCCACCCACTTTGTGATTCCTGGCTACGCTACTGCTGAGCACCAGTAGTACAGTAGTGCACTGTAAAGTGCAGGACGGGAACAGTGTGGTACCTCAACTCATTTCCTCTGGCCTGAGCCTGACCAGCAATGGCGTCCATAATGGCATCCTGTGAGTACGTGCTGATAGGAGTGTTGTACTGGGCATGATTGATGGTGGCTTTTCCTCCGGGACCCTTCACCTCAATGGGCTTGTGAGTGGACAGAGCCGAGTCCTTTAGTGCGATGGGTCCTTTAGTGCGATGGGTCCTTTAGTGCGATGGGGTTGAAGCTGGGAACGTATTCTTGGCTGTCAGGTGTGACAGTTTGTGAAAACCGTGTTATAGTGTTGAGGATTGTAGGATGGTGAGGAACCAAAAATGCATGTAAAAACAGAAAATTAATTTACCTTATGCATTTGTATAAATAAACAGCTCTAAGTTGTGCTGTTACTTATGGCAGTGCACAGCATTACACTGGTAGTTCCACATAATGCCCATGTGGGGATGTGGTTGGATAATGAATAATTATTAACTGGAAAGCAACAATTTGATTGGCAAATGCTGTTGTTTAAAAATGCATGGCTTTAAAATGAACAGCTCAATTGATTCATGATGTAAGATTTGCTATGAGCAACATGTGAGGACGCTTTAGCTAGAAAGCTATTAAAGTCTTAAAAGTGTTAAAAAAACCTCTGTAACGTTTTGTATCTTATTGAAATCTGTAACATTTTGCTCTTCCAAAGAGAAATTAAGTTCATTCAGGTTTGAAATAACATGAGGGTGAGTAACAAATCTGTTATTTTGGGTAATATGTCCCTTTAAGAGAGATCACATGAATTGTGCAGCTAAAACATGCTGTCTGGAGCCATTTCATCCCTGAAGATGACATACACTAACACAAATGCATTGACATTCAGTAGTGCACTTACCACACCAGGCCAAGAACAAACATCCATCAGGCTGGACCAAACATAGGAACTTCAGGGAACGCACACTTTTTAATGTCGGTAATTTGCTGGCCAGTGTTAATTCCTTGCTTGTCAGTCCTCTAATAGCAGAAGATGTGATTAAAATAACAGTGTCGTTTGGTAACACTTGACATGTACAATATCTCTTTGCTGGTGAACGCAGTAAGTTTTAGGTGCAGCTGTAATTTCCCTCCAGTGAACTTTGGAAAAGGGCATCAGAGAACAGCAACTCTGTTCCCTTTATTCACATGCAGTAATGTTGTACTGTCTGAAACGCAAATTATCATTGGGGGTTTGGAAACATTTAATTTTCTATTACTGTTAAAGTTAACAAGAAACCCACAATATTATTACCTTCGGGAGAGAAAAGCATCAAAGCCCTTCCAGTAGACGACCATCCATACTGACACCTTGTGGAAGAAACCCACGAGTAATGATGCAGAAAGAGGGGCTGTAGTTTGCTTTGTTTCATACTGTTAAATTTAAACGTTCTCATGTAATCACACAAATGAGCAGAAGTCTCCAAACTGCAATGAGATTTGATCTCCAGTCAGTCAGTCGTTGATACTTTATTATGTATATATATGGAGCAAATGGAGAAAGAGACTGAAGCAGCTGTCTTTCAGTGTGGTGTATGGCTGTATTTAATAGATAATAAAACACGTTCGTACATTTTGAGCAGTTTTCTATCATAAAGGCACTATTTTGAGGATTAGGAGCTCTTTTAAACAGCTGTCATGATTATCTTTAGCAAGTGATTACAAATCATTTGGTTTCAAATATAATTCCTGACAAAAATAAAGACAATTTAAAAGTGTTTTTAGAACCCTTAACATACAAAAATGGACTACTTGGTTTCTTAGAAGCAGGCTAGAATCATGCATAATATAAAACATTATATTGTAGATTATAATTATAAACAATGAAAGGATTCATAATGCCCTGAGGCTGAGGTTAATAAACACACAGGTGATGTTTGGATTCACAGTCCCAGCTGTTTCTCAGTCTGTTCTCGCAGTCTGTTCTTCTGGACCTGAGAGATAAAAGCAACGGTGCTATTAAACAGTTCAATCTGTCAACAGCCAATCACAAGCCTTTAAAAGCAAAGTGTCTCAGCAGTTATTACTCCCCACTCTTCACTTGCCTGAACCCGTTTCAGAAGCTTTAATGCAGACATTCTGCTGTCTGGAGAATGATGTGAAGTGTAAACACCATTTCTACATTTTCTTTATATTTAAAAGAACCCCGTATAGTCAAAGTAACATCAGATTTATTCCAAGTAATATTCATTCATGAGGAAGCAGTTTTGTAAATAGCCATTAATAATCTCTGGCAAACGACGGCTAATGTCACATTTCAGCATTCCACAGATAACGTGCACTTACCTTTCCAGTAACAGTCAGTGGAAATCCCTCAACAAAAGTCACATAGCGTGGAATCTTGTAATGGGCAATCTGCAGAGAAGCAGGAACAATTGAATGGCAAGTAGTGTTTCACAGCTGTATAGCAGTGCTGGCTAACAGACACAGTTCAGGGCTGTTCTGACCTTTCCCTGGCAGTAGTCTCTGATCTCCTCTGCCATGCACTGCTGGCCAGCCTTCAGTTTAATACAGGCACAGACCTCCTCCCCCATTCGCTCATCCTTCACTCCAACCACCTGTATGTGAGAAACACCTTTACTGCATCCACACGTCGCAGTATTAACCCAGCTCATGAATATTAATTAGGTGACATAATATTTGGCCAGTTAAAACAATTATTTGTAAAATATAAAAAAAACAACTAGAAATCACTATTTGCAAACACTTGTGATTGACACGTCCCCCCAGCAGTTACATTAGTTTCTACCCCTGCGGTTAAACATATCCACGTATCCTGTCTGTGGTTCACACACTTTACCTGTGCTTCCTGAATTTTGGGGTGTGTGTGCAGAAACTGTTCGATCTCGGCAGGGTAGATGTTCTCTCCTCCACGGATGATCATGTCTTTGATACGTCCTTCTATTTTGCAGTACCCATACTTATCCAAACTTGCAATGTCACTGTATCAGTCAAACCACAAACCGACTCGGTAAGATCAAATCTAACTGCAGTTGTTTGGAACAACTCCAGAATAAAGTCTGTTTGAAACATTAGTGAGAAGTATCGCATGCACGTACCCGGTCTTGTACCAGCGGTCTTTAGTGATGCACTCCTGTGTTTTTAGCTCATCTTGCCAGTATTCCAGCATCACACAGTGGCCTCTAATCATCAGCTCTCCCTGGGCACCAAGAGGTACGATGTGTCCAGTTGTAGGATTCACTACTTTTGCCTAATGAACACATGAAAATCAGTCAGAATGAGCTAAAAAACTTCAATATGCATGTAAACTATCTGATGAGTGGGTGTTAATGAACCTCAACGTGGTGGGTTATACAGCCCACAGTCTCTGTCCTTCTCTCCACACTGTCAATAGGGTAACCGCAGAATGTTACCGGGCTGTTTTCAGTTGTGCCGTAGCCGATCTTTGTCAAAACACATGAGGGACACAACAAGAAGCTTTTTTTTCTTGTTTCATAAACAATTTCCTATTCGACATCACGTTAAATCTCTAAAAAACTACAGTAACACAACGGCTGAAAATGCCTCTGTTTGGCATTTACCTTTCATACAATTTTTATTATAGATTACAGTTTATTACATTGCATTACATTGAGTTTATGCTTATACTTGCCCATAACAGTCACCATCACAAACATTTTTGTAGTGTAAAATCACTGTAAAAGCAATTTTTAAGCATTAATCCAGTTTGTGTTTTTTTTTCTTGTTCGTCTCTAGTCATAATGCTGAGCTACAGCACACACACAATCATGCCCTGAAACAACTGATTCAGTCATTCATGACACAATAATTCATTCGATTTATTGTGTGGGCATTACAGCAGTGCCTCTATATACTGATGTTCTCCACGTAACTCACCATCATCTCCTTAATACCCATGACTTTAATAACCTTACGGATCACCTCAGCAGGACAAGGGGAACCGGCCATAATACCTGAGAGACAGGAAACCGTTTCCTCATCAGATCAAGAGTTACTCATCACTGCAAAAACACTGGCTGGCACTGAGACAGCTGAACTAACTCACCAGCCTCAACTGATGACAGATCAAACTGGTTCAGGTCATGCTGACCGAGCATGTCTATGTACATAGTGGGGGTTCCATACAAAAACGTACACCTGACAGACAGGTTAGAAACTTTTTTCAGTTTTGTGTCAAATGCATTAAACTAAAAAAACCTTTTCACTTTTCACTAAGCAGTGGACTGAAAATACAAGTTACCAAAATGCTAATCTTAAAAACAGCATTTACCCTCTGATGTATGATCACTACAGTACATAACCACTGAAAACACCAACAGTGACCTTTGACCCCTACCCATGATTTTATCTCTATACAGAATATGCCATTGGGTTCATGACATCAATATATGTTTTCTATGTGGTCTAATAATCAAGAGAGATTCAAAGGAAACATGACATCATACTTCTCTTTCTGTATGGCCTGCAGGTTGGCACGGCCATCATACCCTCTGGAGGGATAAACCAATGTGACGCCATGAAGAGCCATCGTCATTCCACCACCCACCGAGCCAAAGCAGTGATACATGGGCACCGGCAGGCACACACGCACGTCCTTCTGTACAGTCAAATCACACACAGCGTTTGTGAATATGCAGTTCTGTGTCCTGCGTTCTACATCAGCAAGCTTTACACTGAGCATGAACTGCATGTTTTAAAACGTTTCTTAGGATCAAACAATTCTGTTATATATTGTATAATATTACATTGTACTTGTGTTTTGTCCACCCACCCTCCAGTTAAGGCCCACACGCATGCCAATGAAGTAAGAGTTGTTGACAATGTTGTGGTGGGTCAGAGTGGCTCCTTTGGGCTTTCCTGTAGTTCCCTAAACATCATAAACATCAGATTTGAATAATATTTATATTCATTGTGAGTCTGTGAGTTCACTCAAAACTCACTGAAGTGAATGTATGGCAATTCAGCCACTTTGTTTATATAGATCAAGTGTTTAACTTTCTGATCTCTTGATCTGGTCTTAAAATGCAGTGGCAACTATAATTATCTCACTTTAGGTTGACTTCCCTGAAAGTGTTGGCACTGTGTTGCTATTAAAAGGATTATTCTGTGAGCATTCTGATCAGCCCATCACAGTAATGACGGCTCGACCAATAGCGTAAGCTTAGGGTGGGACTGTCATACTGTCCAACCAATAGCAGAAGGGGGAAGGTTGGGAACCCAATTCCAATTGGTGCTGACAGCTGCAATGTGAGAGATACAAGTTCCAAGAAAAGCAGAACAGTACCGATGTGAACTGAATATTAATGGGATCATCGCACATGATGGTCTTCTGCAGCTCTTGTAGCTGCTGGTGGTGTTGGCTGCTCCCTGCCTGCATCAGATCCTTCAGTTGAAAAGCCCCCGGCTGCTGGCTGTCTGTGCAGATCACTGTGTGCAGATCTGGTAGCCTAAAAATAGACAGACGTGCATGGAGAACATCATCTGATCTGTGTGCTGCACTATGACTGAGCAGTTTTTCTCATGTCATACAAACTTTGAACTCTTGATTCGCCCAGGAGAAGCTGTTTCCATCTCTGGACAAATCTGCCTCAACATTTCACAGTACTTTTGGCTTTTAAATTGAGTCGGACAAACAACTGCGTTGCACTGCACCTAAAAAAAATTCAGGAGAAACACCTGACACGTGCTAACTTATGACCAAAAACAGACACTCATGATAGATAAATCATTACCTTACCTTTCTAAGTGCAAATTCTACCTCCTGCAACTGGTAGGCAGGGTTCACTGACACCTTTAAAAAATAATAGTAACATTTGAGCAAGATAGACCAGTTGTTGGCTAATCCACAGATAAACCAGAAAGGCAGAAACCCTCACCAGAATGATGCCAGCCTTGGCCGTGGCAAACTGCATCAGAACCCACTCATAGATGTTTGGACCCCACATCCCTAAACGATCCCCCTTCTTCAGCCCAACAGCCAAGAGACCCGCGGCTGCCCGTTCCACCTGAAATCAAACATCAGCACATCTTACACTGCGTGATGATGACCTAAAGGCTTTTCAATGACTCTTCTGTAACGAGTGGAAGAGTCATTCAATAACAATAAATTCAGTATCAATAACAAATGCAGGCAAAACAACGTAATGGTTAAGCAGGAACACAGGGAAGAGTTTGACCCTTCTCACTGCTGTGAGAACTCAGGGCTCTACGGGACGTTCCATTTGATTTTATATTTCATTTGATGTAAACAAAGTAAACAAGTTTGCACTGTACCATAATGTGTTCGTTTGATATTACCCAAATTTACATGCATTCATTTAGCAAACATCTATCCAAATCGACTTAGAAAGAGAGACAGCATTTAATATTTTGTCCTTAGTCTACAAAGCTACATTTACAAGTGGAAATCGCGTTCCAAATCGCACTGTACTGACTGTAAGAAAAGAAAGAACAGAGGTGTTGGTGAGCAACATGCTTTATGATGTTACTTTTTATCATGTGTGTATACTACCACTGCAAGTATGGCAAACAACAGACACATCTGTGCCAGGTAGCTGAAAGCAGCCGGAGTTCAGTAGGACACACACAGTTATTAATCTCACCCGTTACATTTGGCCCTTGACAGACAGTAAATATAGAGGAAAGGTCATATTTACATACAGCATAACCACAAACACTATTAAATACCATTTATGATCATAGCTTCATGTTGCCAAGCCACTGATGAACTGATTGATTTTCTGTCCATATTTACAGAATACACTCAACACAACAAACAGAACAACAAACAGTGTTTTGCGCTTTACAGTGTAAACACTCTAAAATGTGTTTTTCTAAAATAAACTAAATATTAGTTGACTGTGTGGTTAAGCCAGTACAGATGTGTCAGATTTTGGGTTATTTTGAGATCCCTCAGTGTTCCTCACAGAAGTGTGTCCCGGGACACTCACATCATGATAGAACTGCGAGAAGGTCTTGCGGATCCCGTCCTGCACGCAGACCGTCGCCTCGCGGTCCGGGTGGCGCTCCGCGGTGTCTCTGAGACACTGATCCACGGTCCGGTACAGCAGAGAATGAGACGAGATGCCGTGGGCATAACTGGTGATCAGGGTGGGCACGCTGGGTGGGTTATCCACATGAATGGCACTGGATTAAAAGAGAAAGATCGCAGCTGTGTGACGTGTGTTCTACATGCTTTGTAATGTTAGGGTTAGGTATGTTTTTTAAGGTTTGTTTTTCTTGGGTCTCAGACGCGGTGCTTTTTTGTGCGGGTTCCAACATTGCAGAAATTGTGTAAAGCTCTACAGAAATAAATGTGAAGATAGTAGAAACATAAACACACGGTATTGGTTGTTATTTGATTTCGGTCCTTATCGTTCAATACAGGCGGTGAAATGAATTCAGTGAGTTTCTGTTCAATTAAACATGATATAACAGCAACTTCTCTACAGTCTTATCAGAGGACGGCACGGTTTCGCGTTTCCGGCTATTTGAAAACATCTCGTTTAAAACGATACAAAACAATGCGAGCAAATGTCTTGTAAGAGGAAAATAGGAAACGCGGGGAATGAGCGCTTACCGTCTCTGCTGAACAGATATGAAAGCTGTCGCGGATCTTTGCACAAGTTTCGCTGTGTTGCAGGATTGCACGGACGCGCGCAAATTGCTTACAAGAATCTTCGCAGACATTTTTCACTTCCACGTCAATCACCTCAAGATGATTTAATGGTTACAATCCACAGAAACACACGTCAGCACCTACACGACACAAAAGCGCATTTAAAGAAACTGCGGTTCGTTGCATCAATGAATCATTAAGACTCTTAAGACTTTGTTTCTTTCTTACGCCAACTTCTTGCAGCCGCAATGCCGAAGTTACAGCCACGTTACTTTCGCTTCCGAGACAATTCAAGCAGCTGTAACGACGTTTGAGCGGCAGAGGACGCAAAAACTATCGTTTTTTACAATGATTTACATTCGATGTCAACGCAACGCTGTGGTTCACCTGCAGGCGGCGCTATAGCATCTGGCTAGTTAAACGTTATTATCAGCAGAAGAAGAAAACGGCTGTTATTAGTCACTGTAGCGACGCGTGCACGAAATAACTTCGTTTTAAACATTCCTGTCATTAAACTATTATTTAATGTCATATCCTGAAACAGGATATTCACATACACACTGCTGTACTGATGCCGTACCTGCAGTCTAAACAAACACTTGTGGTATAAACACTAATTTTAAACTATTTCATTGACTAGATATAAGGCTGTGTACAATCACTATTAAACCTAAACCTTTGATTCTGTAAACACAAATCAGTGATTCCATTCATCAAAATGTGTGAGAACCCTGTATTTAATAATTTTTAAACAGAACATACAAACAATTGTAAACAACTTTGAAATAAAAACACATTTTATGATACAAATCAAACACTTTTTGCAATCTGAACATTGCAAGAAACTGCATAAAGATAAACTGAAAAAGACAGTCTGATCAAGACTATTCATTTACAGAACAACCCACAACCTCCAACTGACTTGTTTGATATTACAGCAATACAATACAGCTAAAACAACTGATGTAAAGCAGCACATTAAAATGTGTGTCTATAGTAAAGCATGCAGGTGTTGTAGACTAATAATAATAAACTCCTCTTCTTTTGAAAATGGATATTTTCACCTGTATAAAATAGACGGAACATCATCTGAATGCTGCACTTACATATCAGTTACACAGAGTGTGTTGTGTGCGAAAAAAGCTTCTTTCTGTTCAGATCTGCAGAGCAACACTTATATTATCTGTCAGCTGTCCATGCACCAACTCAATCCCAGCATATAACATTACATACTCAACACATTCCACAACAAGGAACTGATAATGTTTCTCATCTATATGAATGAAGCATAAGGACCTAAAGGACAGTGGTGGATTTCTAGAAGACCTGAGCTTCTCTCAACAGTCTGTGACCACATCAGTTTCCTGAACAGTCTTAAAACTCCAGACTGCAAATGCATGAGGTTCCATTCTTAAAACAGAACAAAATCCACACAGAGAAACATTATAGGTGCCAAATTAACGGCCCAAAGTAAACGTGAATGAAGCAGGAATGAAAAAGCTGAACACAGAATCAGGCCCATGAAACACTGGAACAAAACCTAAAGGGAAAACAGAACTGACTGTTAAATCAGAACAAATGAGAAATAATTACTAAATAAACAGATCTGTTTCTCAACATCCATCTGAATTTAAGGAAGAGTAAATCTATAAGATGTAGAGAATGACAGATCACAACACTCAAACAATTCAGAGAGACTTCAGCCAGTGCCATCTGGATCTCAATCCAGAATTCTGCTTCGAAAACAAATGTGAAACCTGTTTGTCCACAATGAGAATGTACAAGGTCCCATCGCAGGTCTTCAATGACTGACAACTGGGGCTGAAACTCTGCAGGTGGAGAAAAAGCATCAACACAGAGAAAGAGAAGGTCAGTCTCATATACACCAGCAAACTGAGCAGACTCTAGCTTAAAAACTCAAATACTTTTTTTTGTGGATATGTGGAATATAATGACCAGAGTTTGATGTGATACAGACAAGACACAACACACTGCAGACCAGAAAAACATCACACAGACCAACCTTAGACCAACACATAAAACTATTTACTGAAGTGATACTGAAAACACACTGGCAACAATAAATGAGCCCTTGACATTCAAGAACATTTCACTCATGTGATCAGACTTTTGTTTTTTAAGAATGAGTTAAACAGGTAAATAGCCAAAATATTACAGTATTATTGGGGATAACTAGATTTGATTTAAATAGTCAGAAAAGTGACCAAAAAGAGCCACTAATGCAGTTTTTCCCTGACTCGACCTGTGCTGCCACTTTATCCAACAACTGTCTCCTAAAATCACCTGGGCAACAGAAGCCTGATGGGTCTACTGCTTATTTCCAGTTACTGATAAGAGTTTGAAAATAAACACAAAGATCTCAGTGAGCAGCCATTTCAAAAACACATCAGCAGATTCTGAATCTCCTCAACCAAACACAAAAAACAACCACTATTGTACAGATATCCACAATACATGACTTGCATTGGGCCACTCTTCATAATACACGTTTGTAATATCCTCACATGCCCTACTACACACCAGGCAAAAAAATGTGTGACGACTTGTGATTCACAGCAATGGAAACGCGAGTGTGGCGTCTGACTTCACAGCTGCACGAGTCCGATCTGCTCTGCTGCTTTCCAGCTGGAAACATGAGTAACATGAACTCTCTGAAGCTAAAAAATAGTGCGTCTAAAAAGCTTTCATCCCCTCCAGCCGCTGTCGTGCTGCTGGTCTGACCGAGAAACTTCTCATGAGAAAAATCTCACCACAGGATGCAAATGCAGCTTCTGATGAGTTAGTGTAAGTAAATGTGGTAGTTGTACAATACAAACTGTATTGAAGATCAGGGGTAACGAGTTCAGCTTTGTCTTGCACACCTGTGGAAGTCCTGAGGAGACCAACCAGGACCATTCAGGCCCTTTCAGCTGCTGATCTCAATATGCTGAGGAAGATCAAATCTGCACAAATAGCCATGAATAATAAATCCATCCCTGTGATTCTCCGAGCGGACTGATGACTCCTTGACAGAGATGGTGCTGGTTGGTTAATGCTGCAGCACTGAAGGGAGGAGGGGAAAGGCATGGGTGGGGGGGTCAGCCGTATGGTGGACCTGAAGACAGAAAGTGAAGGACGGGGGATGCGTCACATCCTGGAGCCTCTTTCCTGAAGGATCTGTGGGGGAAACATTAACACCATGATTAATTCTTTACAGAATGTCAATAAACAAGTAAACAAACAACTCTGGTCTGAACCGCGAACTCTGGCGAGTCTTGAACCGTGAACTTTGAGAAATCTTGTGATAAAGTGAGGAGATAAAACTCATCTTACCTTTGCCTTTTCAGTGGGTTCAATAACAATTCCATTAGTCGAGTTGTTGAGTTCCCGGGAAACGACACACAGGAATTCTGCCTGGTCCTCGTTGCCATAGTTATAAGATGAGCCAATGCTTATGAGCTGGAGAGAGAAGAGTCAGATCAAGTTCATACCAACATAACAAACAGTGAGACAATGCCGAAAAAACATCCATTTTGTGTCCCTCACCAGAATCAAATGCATGGCACCTACAATCAGATGTTTGTCTTTATTTATATGAAGGTTTGACTTTAAAAACTGAGAATGTAGAACTAGGAATCTGTTTTGACAGAAGAGTGTATAATCTATAATCTAGAAGTAATAATATATTCCTCATCAGTCGTGAAACCATATTATGTTTCTTAAGATTTATCCAGTCTAGTAGTTTTCTAAGAGGAGGTATTTTCATGGTTGACTGATGTACTTTTGGTTGACTGATGTTATTGTGGGTTAGATTTGTGATTTTCATTTGCACAACTGTTTTTCCCACAACAAGTACACAGCAAACTCAAGAAATCCCAGCTGTACAGAAATGTCTGTGAGTGCAGTATACAAGCTGCTTGCAAAAGCAATAAGCAAACAGCTGTTCTAAATTCACAATCAAACATGGCGTCACCGGGTCATTACATACACCTGGTTTCACAAACACACTTTCTGAAGAAACAGCGTCACAGTGAGAGGAACCTACTTGTTCAAACTTCCATCCATCTGACATGGTGGACACCATCTGCGTCAGCTCTTCCTCCTGACACTGTAACACACGATACACATGCTTCACCGGACCCTGTGGAAACAAGAAAACTACTGAAACCCACCGCTCAACAGCCACTACAACAAAACAAGCACAAGTAATGTATGAAGTAGCACAAGATTAGGAAACAGCCATTACAATGGAAATTATGCCATTTATTCAGGTTACAATACTTTTTCTATCCAGTATACAATCTAGAGAATTTCCAGAATGTCTTAAATCAGAAAATACTGAGCTGCTTTTAAATCATTGTTTGTTCGGGTGCTATCTGAGCTCTGTCAACTTCTGTCTCAGCCAATGGCATGAGTTTTGGGGCTTAGCAACATGTTTGTCAGTACAATGCGGTGCGGGGGTAATGCTATGTTATCATTATTCAGGGCTGAAGAAAAGACACACTTGATTAAGTCTAAATCTCAGTTACTTCAGTGAACTCGGTCTGTGTTCTTATGTTGAGATGGATACTCAAAAACACACCCCCTTACACTCTTCATCCCTCTGTATTCATTTGATCCACAAACCTGAGACGTCCTGTTTTCATTGTCTCGTATTCTCTCTTTCACCAGCCGTACAAGTGATGCAATATTATAAAACTCAGCTTCCTCCAGAACACCTGCAGCAGGAGACAATCTTTTACACCTGTCATGTGCTTATTCTGCTTTCCAATCACAAACAGCTCCCAGTTACCATGCAGTGGTGACACAAGAATAAGGCCTTCAGTAGGACTACATTTGCTGTTTTTTAATCATTGCATTGTGTTTTTTTTCAGTCTTATTGTTTTTAATTATCATCAGCATAATCTTGAACAACGATTTTAACTGCAGTCATAAGATTTTTGACATAAAGATCCTCAAGATTCAAAGCCTTTCGATCTCCCGCCAGTCGTGTAGGAAATTCTCTTACACAAGTATATTGTGATCTTTCCACAAAGTACGATATTTCTTATTGAAGCAGGTCATAACTGATCCATTAGTCTGACGATCATCTCACCCTCCTCAGCAAGATTCTTGTTGACGATCAGCTTCCCGTGTCTCAGATAGTTCAGGATGGGTCCAAAATATGTGGGATCCCTATCGATCACATACGCCCCCGTCTCATCCTGACAGAAAACATCACATACTACTTCTACAACACTTGCTCATTTAGTGCATTACTGAACAAATGCTGTCAAAATACACGCTCACGTGAGCAGATGCATTAATGTTAATGAACTCTTCCTACAATATATAAGTAACACACAAATGTTCAGCTACTCGTAAACAAATATAAAAGTATGAAAAAATGTAAACGATGCAGGTCAAATATCCAATGTGGTTTTTAAACAGCTCTTACCTTATCTGAATCCAAATCTGGATCTTCTTGACATAATCGATACAGAAATGATTTGGGATCCCTGCACAGGGTCTGTTTCGTTGTAACAAAGTAGGTTCCCCCCACATTCAGCCGAACCCAGCGAGATCCTGGCTTCTCTGTGGGCTCTGGGGTCGGTGAACAGGGGCTGCTCTTCATCGGGAACCCGAACACTGATCTCGAACCCGAGACCCCCGGGCTGGACAGGCCGCTGCGGGGAATGGGCAGCCGCGCGTTCACTGATGCTCTGAGCTCACAATGATCGGACTGATCCGTGATGCCCGTCGCGTTGGGCTCAACGTGCAGATCTGCCATGTTTCCAGCGCTTGTCAGGTTAATGTCTTTATTAAGCGCTGATATCTTTATAACGGACGCTGTGCGTGAAACGGGCTGATTTTAAACACGCCGACAAAAGCGTCGCGATGGGACAGTAGCGCTTACACGAGGAGACATAATTCACAGCTTTTATTTATACAAACGACCCAGTTAAGCTACACATATTACGAGTGAGAGTAAACGCATCACTTCCGTGTCAGCGACAAAATAAGAGTCTGGAAATGCATAATGTTCATTGATTTTAATGTACATTTTGGTTGGCAAATATTTAAAATGAACCACGATTGCCCGATTAAACCAGTAACACAGTAACTGTTCCCCACCGCAGTTGACAGGCACTAAATGACCATTACTTTTTGTTATGTTCATTTAACATTGTTAACATCATTTAACATTACTACATTATTTATCTTAATGTTAATTTCAGCATTTACTAAGTTAAGTTACACAATTAGTTTCTTCATGCACTGAGCTTCAGCTGTTTCATTTAATGTACAGCTGCGTGTTTTTGTGTGAGTTCAAATAAAGTTTCCAGTACAGTAAATAACACGAGTGAGTTTTCACAGCTGACTGGCCGCATGTATAACTGTGGTGCGGGATTTTGAGAAAATGCGGATGGTCTTGTATTAAATATCATTATGCACACACAGCAACACACGTTCGCTATGGATTTGAAAAGCACCTCCGATACATTACATTATTGTAAAAGAAGAAACACACTTCCTTGCCGCAAACCCACGTATTGCGATTCGAGATGTCGTTATGAAGATGTGTATCTACTCACCGAATTAATGTTTTGCATGCTTCACTTAAGCCAAGAGTCCTCAGACCGAGCTGGAGGACATCTCTGGACGGTGAGACGAAAGATGTCCCGACCGGTGTGTGTTTTCCTGCAGACCAGCGGATCTCAGTGTGTTCACCATCAGCCTGTGACGCGCTTCAGCCGCAGACAGCACACAGCGATCACAAGCCTTCAACACGTGGAAACGTTTCTCATTTACATTTGGGTGAAGATACGCGCACATCTTACTCAGATATCTTTACATGACTGTGGTACTTGCAGAAATCTCGTTTTCTTCAATATCTGTTGAAATGGCGTGACGTACAGTTGATAAACTAGTAAACGGGGGCGATAAGTTGTCAACAGGTGTTGCGTCTAGTACTTTGCAATATATTAGTAGTACTAAAAATGATAGGAAAGGTTATTTCTTACAATAGCCTCTTTAGTAAAAGCATTTCACTTTAACAGCTAAACTGTAAGAGAGGGTGTGAGTTCATTGACATAACAGAAGCAGTGACATGTCTTTATTTAAATACATGTATGCACAGATGATTTCTCCATAAATATTAACACCATTTTCATTTTGGGTGAACTGTTCTTTAAAACTTTGTTTAAGCAGCTTATTCTGTACTTGTGCAGACATCTCCACACTGTAATTTACTGCATTTACTGTATTAATTACACAGCCGGGAGTGTGAGACTACAACTTCTGACCTCTGCGTTTGATTTCTTCCTCAGGACTTACAGCAACAGTTCTGAGGACATGAACAGTCAAGGGCATCATTCCAGCCCTCTGAAATCACACAGTGAGTACAGAAATCCTGTCACGTAAAACACATCAGACATGTGTTTCCATGAAAGGTGTTTTAGGGTTGAAGTGTCTTTTGTCTACAACTTTTAGAGACTCTACTCTGCTTGGTCCTGTTCTGTTAATATAACTCAGCTGGTAGAACTGAGGGTTTATTATGTATGATAAATCATACCTTGCATAGCACTGTAAGTTGCTTTGTTTTTGTTAGGTTCTTGCTATGCATTACGTATTTGTTAGGAAGTTCATCAGGATTTGTGTCATGGTAACACTGGTGGGAATGTGTGTACTGGTGTTTTTCTAGACTGATAGATAGTATGTGTGTAGGACAGAGAGCAGGACATAACAGATAAAAACAGAAGTATAGCAAAGAAAAGTGATAGATCTGTTTTGTAGTTGTTGTTTGTTTTTGTAAGACATTTTCTCCAAGACATTTTGTACTTGCCTTGTTTTGGCAGGTGATCTGCGGCCCCAGATGAGGGGTCTCCAGTTTCGCAGCATTGCCCCTAAAGCCCCTGCAGTGGTTTCATCATCTCCACTTCTGCTCTGCCAGCCTCCCTCAGCCCTGCCAGAAGGCATCCACAGCTCTCAGCCCCAAATCCATCCTGCGCAAAGTTTCGCTCTCATGCAGGTGGCGGGATAGGAGGGGACCTTCTCATTGGTGGCCTTACCTCAGACCCAGCGCCAACAGCCAATCCAGAAGATCCTTAGATCCAATCCTTAAACTGCCTATTCCTAGATACCAGCCGGTGAGAAGGAGCACTCCAGATAAAGCCGGCTGTAAGACACAAAGCCCAGCCCAAGTTTCTGCACTCAAACACACTTCTGCAGTAAAATGAAGCAGAGCTCATGATGCTGCTTTATCTTCTGAAATCTGTGCTGCAAAACATCCTGATAAACCCTCTGGAACACAGACAACAGCAGACTCAGCCAAGTCTGGGTTCTTGGCTCTGTTGTCTGGAGGTTTCTTAAGATTTTTTTAAAGATTTTTTAAGATTTTAATTAATGAAACTCAGCTGGGCTGTAACTGTGAGGTTGTGGGTGTGTGTGATCTATTTAAAATCTATTTACACAGATTTAAGTTAAAATTATTGGACTGTTTTATTAACACCCCAAACAAACCTTCAGCTTCAGCTACACAACCAGTTAAAAGTTTGAACACACACCACTGATTTTGTTTCTCACCTAAAAACAATTTAAAAGCTTAAATGCTTGAAATTTGTTTTGTATTTTATTACTGATAGATTCTTAAGCAGGTTAACTATAAGATTATTCTTATTTGTTTACCGTTTATTAATCACTGCTATGTTATTAATACATCATTTGTGTTGTCATGCTGATAACTTTAATTTTAGCTGTGTCCAGACGTTTGGTTGGGTTTGTATGTTCAGTAAACCGTCATCTGTCTGAACAGGTGCTGTGTAAAATCATGATTCATGAACTTCACATTCTTTAAATGACACTCTGTGAATCTGAAAGCATCATTCATTTTGTGTCTCACAGCTGAACTGTCAGATCTGAAGTCAATAATGCTGGTCTTAACTGGTATCAGACTGACAGGTGCTGCGACTTATAGTACATTCAAGTTATACATTTTTTTTATCAATAGCTACATGGGCTCCCTGGTATTCAAACCCACAACCTTTGCACTGCTAACGCAATGCTCTACCAACTGAGCTCCAGTTACTTGTTACAGTTACTCTTTAACTCTTACAGACCTTTAGTGCATTAACAACATATTATAATAAAACATTACTAATATAAGCATAAAATAATAAGGGAAATTAAACGATTTCCTAATCTCTGCATATTCCTACAGTCCATGTAAAGCACGCTACAGTTATCAGCCCTAAACGAATATCATCTGTCTCTTAGAACTCTCGCAAGAAACTTCCCTTACAACGTGCCACTTAGTTACTGTAATATAAATGTCAAAATGACAGTGAGATTTAGATATGTGATACAATTATGTAATTCTAGACAGTACTACAGAAAGGTACAAGGTTGGGGTGGGAAACATCACCGGAAATGACGTCAGAGAGGTCCTGTGCACGAGCTCCATATGTTACCTGTCACACAGCGACTGTTTCTATATAAACGCTTCTCTCTTCTCTGTTTTGATGGTTATTTGAGTTACTAACACGTAAACGCACAGTCGCCGTTATACCGGCACATCCTGACGTGCGCATGCGCACAGGAACTGAACGCATATGATGGACATTGTGCAGAGACTCAGCCTGAAAACGGGACACAAGCATCAATAAAAGTAAAGTAGACGCTTTATATTTAAGAGCCGTTTTCTCTAATCGGCGGCGTTTCGATCTATGACATGCGAAGTAAAGTCGGTGTGTTTTGGTTAAATGACTTTATAATTTATTTCCTCGTCAGCTAACAGTGGTTAGCTAGCAGTGAAAACATCAAAATGGAGGCGCTTTATTTATTACTTGCTGAAGTTATTATTATTACACCATAAACGTTAATACATTTCTGAACACGTGCATCACATACTTCATAAACAATATGCACAGTTAGTAATAATTGTACATTAGATGTGTCAAACCTGCATCTATCTTTCTAGTCTATATAGTTTTATAAATGCTGTGCCAGATAATATATAGACCGTTTGAGTCTTTTGATTTTTAATATTTAAGCAATTAGGCAAATACAGAAATGATAGCTGCAGTCGTTATATCACAATTCACATGTTTGTGTGCTGTATCATTGATTGTAATGGGTTATTGTTTTCTTTTGTTGTGGCTGCAGATCTCAGACACTCAGATGAACCGCTGATCATATTGTGTTAAACGCTACACGAGCCATGATTTATAGAGTAGAGACGGTTCTTCACCATGAATATGCGACCCAATTGCTTTTCTAAAGTGGGATTATACTCAAATAACTTCAGTCCATCAAACACAGGACACCCAGTTAGTGTCCGAATAGGTTCCTCAGTCTCAAAGCTACGAGATGCTGCATGTACCGCGCCCAGCAACAGCAGACGACGGCTGATCGTGAACAAGAGTCTGGGTGGGAGCTTTGAACGGACTTTACTGTCTGTAAAGCTGGACAGAGTGTTGGCCAGCGCGTCTGACGGCACAGTAACACTGTCCTCTCAAACTAAACAAATGGGGGGTGAAGGCACCCCGGTAAAGACTAAAACCCCTCTTGGACAGACCAACACTACTGATAATAAGGCAGAGTTTGTATCCATGAATTCACATAGTAATTCTAGAGACCCTGCGAGCGAGAAGGGGTTAGAAACTATGGGGGCGTCACATGAACACATGGATGGTAAGAGGATGAATATGAGGAAGATCGCAGGTCATCCACACTCACAAACCACCTGCCTTAAACAACTTTTGCTGCTTCAACTGGATTTAATAGAAGAACAACAGAAACAGCTGCAGTCTAAAGACACAGAAATAGATGAACTCAAATCGGACAGAGACACGGTATGAGAGACGCTTGATTTATATTCCATAACAGCACGTCATGTTTCAGTTCGTGTGCTGCAGTTGTAGAGCTCATAACCAGCAGTTTTAAAGTAGCTTTCTTATGTTCTTTATTGCTAACAGTTGCTCGCCCGTATTGAACGGATGGAGCGGCGTTTGCAGTTGTTAAGTAAAGAACCACGTGACAAGAGGCTGTTTCAGCCATTAGAAAGATGGGTGCCCGAAACGGAGGACTTCTGGAATGCAGATTTGGGGGACAGTCCACAGACGTCAAGCAGCAAGGTGCAGAAGAGGTAATGAATGTGAAATGCTTCTGTTCTTCAGTCACTGTTCTGTCTTGCTGTATCACTTATGTAACCTGTGAATATTGTGTCTAGGAAGTCCAACTTCTTAGACACTAAGATGCAGAGGTCCAGGGGTAAGACCTCAAGACTTACACCCCAAAACGTACACACAGATGAGACGTCGTCATGTCAGCATGAGCTGCGAAGTAAAGAGACACCAATGAAAATGAATTTGGTGAAAGCATCAGGACTGAGGGACCTGCACACAGAGGGAGAAGCCAGCAAAGCAGCTCAAGATCTTTCATACATGACCACAACTGAGATGTACCTGTGCTGTTGGCACCAGCCTCCAGCCTCACCGGTACTGGAAGCTCCTCCAGAAAAAGAGGAGAATGTGGCAAGTAGGTGTTTGGCTCAGAAACAAATGAGCAGAGTTGTGAACATTATTGTTTTCATGTGAATTTATAAATTCTAATAAAAAATATTGTTCAGTCCCATCATGGAGGGAAAGTATCATGGAGCCTTTGCAGAAAGAGGACGCCTTTGACATCCCTGAGGTAACAGTCCATCATTTCTACATACTCCCATTAGCACCATTACATGTCCTCATGAATCCAGCTTTGTGAGTAAAAATTCTGTTCTGTTGTCTGTTAAAACTGTAGAATCTCGATGATGGTGTTTTTCTGAAGCGGCATGCAAAGCTAGAACTGGACGAGAAGAGACGAAAAAGGTGAGAATTTTGAACTATGATATTTACTATGACTCTTAAATGTGTGACATGCAGGATTTTCCAAAAAAAATAGCACCCATGCTATACAT
>JAZGTK010001256.1:19721-42746 GCA_036877625.1 Ambastaia sidthimunki
ACACACACACACACACACATATATATATATATATACATATATACATAGCATATATGCCCAGTTACCAGCCACCTATGGATGTATACACATATATGTGTGTATACACACACACACCTAACCCTTTTCATTCATTGACCCTTTTCATTCATTGACCCTTTTCATTCATTGACCCTTTTCATTCATTGACCCTTTTCATTGATTGACTTGGCTGGTTTATTTGTCTTTCTGTGGGCAGGTGGGACATTCAGAGAATACGTGAGCAGCGCATGCTTCAAAGACTGCAGCAGCGCATGGACAAGAAGAAGATGAATGTTCAGGAGAGCGAGCCTGAACTGTTTTCCTTTTATCCTGATCCTGAGAGCCGTACGTCGCATTACTCAACATGTTATTTTCTTTATGAACAAAGAAAGCTGTTTTAATGTCTTTGGTTTCCTTTACAACGCTGACAGTGGAGGAGGTTGAAGTCACGCCCTCTCTGCCTGTGGTGGTCTTTGGTCAGCCTTTGCCCAGTTTGCCTGCACAGTAAGATTTTATTTTTTCTTTTTAAGTGCTGAGTTATGTGAACCTTGAATCATCGCCGATCAAAAGCCATATTGATCATGTGCATCTTCTTGTTCTTCCTCAGGAACTTTGAGCTGCCGTGGCTCGACGAGAAAAGTCGATGTCGCATTGAAAATCAAAAGAAACAAACTCCTCACAGGACCTGTCGGAAATGAGTGCCAGAGATTCAGATTGTGTGTGTGGTTGAGTGAGGTCATGGCCAGTGGTAACACAGAAGGTTTAAAGAGATAAACTGGGTTTAATCAGTCGTGTGATTAAATATTTGCCGATCAGTAGATTAACAGTTTAATACTGGACGCAGTTGACTGTTCCAGATGCTGCTTATGTGAAAATGAAGATAGTTTTACAGCTGTGTTACTATCACAATGAGACACTAACTGTCCTGTTATCACACGTCACGCCTCAGTATTAGTTGTTTTGTTTCTGTTAGTATGAATGTTTTAAAAAATCTTAATGTATATATTTTTGTAAGTGCAGAACAGCAGAAGGGTGGAGTCAGAGGAGGGTGCTGATACGAGTTAAAGAGCAGCAGAAGGGTGGAGTCAGAGGAGGGTGCTGATACGAGTTAAAGAGCAGCAGAAGGGTGGAGTCAGAGGAGGGTGCTGATACGAGTTGAAGAGCAGCAGAAGGGTGGAGTCAGAGGAGGGTGCTGATACGAGTTGAAGAGCAGCAAGCATTTGTGTGACCCGCTAGGTTTATTCTGGAAGTGTAAAGGTTTTAGGACAAAACCTTTGAATTATTTATTTTTGGATCGATCAGTTGATTTGTTGTTCTTGTTACCAATACAATAATTCTACACATCCATTTGCCTCAATCATGCCCACATGTGTTGCTAGTCTTTATTCATTTTGAAAACCTCTGTGCCTCATGAAGTTAATTTTGTGGGCCATTTGTGTTGTTTACTAAAGATAATCCTTTTTTTCATTTGTTAATGTTAATCTCAGTAGTATCGGACGTTAAGTCTTTTTGTTTCCTGAATATGTACAACTGGATCTTTGTAAATAATTTTAATAGCACACAATGGCTGTAAATAAAGAAAACATTGCTGTTATTTTTATTTCATGTCAGAATGTTGTATGTTCAGTATAGATATTATATTAATAGCATTATTTACAAAGATTTTTTTTCATAAACAATAAAATGTTTTCTGTGATTTTGTAAATGGTGTATGTGCAATGTTTCATTTGTTCTCACAAGAAACATCAGTTTAAATTTTATACTTTGTCTATTTTCAGTTGCTTAACACAGCTGTTACTACTTCTAAAGGTGAGCACTTTATTATCATGTAATATTATATTATCATATGCAAGAACATATTAAGTGAGAAAATATGCACAAAACAAAAGTCTATTTTACAAACTTATTTCAGTTAAACCTCTGGACCTGATCAGTCTGCAGCTGATCCGAGACCAGACAACTAACTCCTGAGATATAACCTTGCTGAACATTGTTAAAAAAAAAAACTCTTCTACTTTTGCCTCATTTATTGCATGAAGATTAACAATTTGATTGTACATGAGTGTGTGAACTCAAGAATTAATCACTTTGAGAAACAAATATATAAACCAACACATTTATTGTACAAGGATATGTATACCAAACTTCAATGACAATTTTGAAAACTTTATATTAACATTCAGTATCATACAGACCTAAGAAATGATAAATAAATCAGTTTTGATGTAATCTGCTTTTATAGTAATGAAATATTTAGTGTTAGTTTTTCCTCAGGAGAATGTTGGAAGTGAAACCTTGTATTTCTGGACAACAGATGTTTTTTGCTGATCTTTAGAAAGAATTTCAACAGCATCTGATGCATTGCAACTTCATTTGGGTTTCTGGTTTGGCAGAGTAACATTTACACAGCACGTCATAAAGACAGAAAAAGATGCATATATGCCTCAAATACCAGAAAATAAAAAACAACAAGACTGCATTCACGTCATCCATTGCACCTCCTCTCCTTTGCTTCAGTGTTCAGTTTAGCAGAGCAAACGTTCCACCAACATCTCTGTAACAAAATTTGCCTAGAAGTCTCTGTCTTCTCTCAGTCTCTCCTGAGGTTGTTCAGTCTCTCCTCCAGATCAGCATCAGCATCTGCCAGCGCCGGCTGCGCTTCAGCTTTCCTCCCCGCTGCCACTGACAGACTTCCTCCAGTAGACGGCAGGTCTGTTTGAATTCATCACCAAGGCAACGTGAACATCCTGACAATCATACTAATATGAGGATATAGTTACAGTGCTCCTTTAACTTACTGGAAAGTTCATCAGACAGATTTAGACCCAGCTCGTCCAAAACTTGAGAAACCACAGCATCACTGCATTCAGAGCAGAAGAGTGCATTTCATAAGTCACATATGTAAAAACTTCCTTTACAGCTCTACAAATATAAAGCTCTCACGTCTCTTCTTCATCGTCTTCATCTCCCATTGCATCATCGATGGCATCGTTCATCATCTCCTCCTTCATGTCCATAATCTCACTCTGCCGTTCAAACTCCATCATGATCTTCTGAATTTGTGGCAACTTTAGCTGCATTAAGAGAAAGAGACTCAATCTGCTGTTTTCTGTTGTCAACAGTATTATAGATGTTTACTGACACTACAGCAGCTGTACCTGTCTGTTCATGGTGGCCATAGCTTTGGTGACTCCTTTCATGGCCTGTGCCATGCTGTTGTTGGATTTGAGTGTTTGAATTTTAAGGCCGACAGCTTGAATATTGGCTCTCATCATGATGAACTTCTTTATGTATCGCCTCGTACGAACCAAGTCCTTAGCCATAATCTTTACAGCATCCTGTCACAATAAAATGTATCATTTACATGTAAGAAATGCTTCAATGTTTTTTTTTTATAAAAACTCTATTTACCATCTGTCCTTGCTTGGCCATTTTCTTAATGTCAGCAATGATTTTCTTTTCCTGTTGCTCCAGTCTCTGGCGTTCTCTGTCCAGATCTCTCATGGCTCGGTTCAGTGCTCTCTGATTCTGCCTCAGCAGCTCCTCCGGAGTCTTTCTCCTTCCAAACAGAAACTCCATCTGACAGAGAGCAAGAGAAAACCAGAAGGCTGCGAGTTTATATGTTGTACTTATAAAGAGCAGATATATTCAGATTAAGTCACAGAAATGGAATTAACATTTTCACAGGTGATTTCATGAATCACGAGCCCATAACATCATTCTTTATACACATGTCATAATAATAACAGCCATAACTCAACAACTGGTTACTCTCAAATGAAATGTTTTATACAGCGCAACAACTTTATTATATTTCACACTTCTCATTTATATATATGGTAAAGAATTGAGCAAACCACCTCATTAAGCTTACGAGAAACATAAACAGTTATTGACATTATGTATCAGGCCATTTAGCAGAATAAACACTGAATTAAACTCCTGCATACTGAATGCGACACAACCTTCACAAACTCACCCCAAGAAATAAACACGAAATTTAGCTCAGTAAAGAAAGTCCTCTGACCCCACACATCACTCTCGATTACCTTGTATTAGGCAGATAATCTCCACCAAAGATATTAACAGCTGAACGGATCAAATATTACACCGCCGCCTGTTTCCTATTTAAACTTACTGTCAAACACTTTCTCCACTCTGACTTCCGCACGTGAATGTCAACACTTCCTTTGTGTGGCTTACGTCACAGGAAGTGCCTCGCTACTAATTTTTCATAAATCAAACGTCATGGAATAAAAGTAAAAATGTTTAGCTAGTTGTCAATGTTACCTGGTTACCAGTCCTAGATTGAAATGTGAAAGGATTAATTTTATTAACTTAAAAATAATTTAAAATGTGGTTTCTTTACTAACCATTTTAAATAGTGAGATAAGAGTCCAAAATATTTAAGAAATGTATAAATACCATTTTATCATTGTCTTTAAAGTAGAATTTGTTTTCTTCAGGGGAAAGTTTGAGTTTTTCTACATACAATCTGAGAGATTTTCACTTTGAAGATTTGTTTAAAATGACAGTGAGGTCATGTTTCTGCACAATGTTTCACACAATGCACATGAATTGGTCGTTTGAGAGAACTTGTGATGTAAGTAAAACACTGGTTTGGTTTGTTTCAGTAACGTGCGGGTGTTGAGACGGGAGGCGGCAGCACTGTCGTGTCATTCACTGCAGACTCAACAGAGGAAGAACCCGCGACACAAGCGCACAATGCAGTTTCACTGTGCGGCTCATCCGCCCCGTATCTGCTGCCCAAATATCAGGAAGAAAGTGATCTGTCCTGTTTTCACGCTTTCATAAGTCACTGTGCACCTTACATCTGAATGAAAGACACCTTCTGCTGCGGAGACCGGCGAAATCTGCAGCTTTAGCGGAGTCAGTGGCTCTCACGGCGGCCGCGGGAGGCGGAGCTGCACTCAGAGTCCCTGACGGGAGCAACTCCAGACCGAGGCCTGCGGGCCTGTGTTACATTCTAATCGGATTGAACGAAAGCTGAAGCCACGGGAAAATGACCCTCTGTGGAGCTCGAGTGGTTGGTGTGATTGGCCATTTAGTTGTTTTAGTGCTGTCGGTGTTATTAAACATTATTATAAATGGGAAGCTGGTTAGTTTTGTGGTAAAAGCATAAAAATGTTCATGAAGTGGCGTGCTGTGTGTTTCTCATCTGCTCGTGGAAGATGACGAGCTAGTGTCAGTCGGGTTTCTTGAACAGGTGTTTTACACTGAAATAATAAGTTGGACAACTGTAAGACGATTGAAGATTATTGCTATTTTAAAATGATTTGGGTAGTAAAATACGTCATAGGACATCGTTAGCTCACCTAGTTGTTTACACCTGATGTAATGGTCGTTCTCATTGGTAAAATTACATGAACAATTTCTGTCATTTCAAAGACAACTATCTGAAATCTTACGACTGCATGTGCTTGTTTGTTTAGAAACGAGTGTATTCTGCAGTCATAAGGTTAGTCATAAGGTTAGCTAACTAGCGAGCTAACCCGTCAGCTGGCCAAGGCTAACGAGTTAACTGCTCACCAACTCATTTAAATACTTCATAACTAGACAAGACTGAAATTGTTTTTGTGAGAATTGCTTTTATATCCATACTGGACTTTATTTGCACCAGCGGTTTACCTTTTCTTACATTTCCGAACGAAAACTCAACTATAACTTCTGAGTTTTGTCGACATTTATTGTAATACATGTTTTTATTTATACATCTGTTACAGGAATTGTTCCGGTTTACTGCTATTTACTGGCGTTTATATTACGTACACTATAAAAACCAGCAAGTACTTATTAAAGCAAGTATTGAGTTTTTAATGCTCGTTTCTGTGTTGTGTCTGCAGGTGAATGTCAGAATAATGTGTCGACAGATAAACGCTGATGATCGGTGTGTTGTTGGAGGATCAGGCCGGTGATGTGCAGACATGACTGCGCTCGGACTGCAGTGAGCTCCGCTGGAATCTGTTCACTCATACAGCAGGAATAAGAAGTCACTTTCTCAACACGGGTGTTTATTTGGTGCGAGTTGTAACCTGTCGCAGGCCGGATCAGGGTTTACCCACTAAGTGCCTTTGTACGGACAGAGGTGTTGCGCTTTGACATGGACGGTCCCGGTCGAAGCGGCGGGTTCCGGCAGAGCCGTCGCTCCCGCTCCCAGCGCGACCGAGAGCGGCGGCGGAGGAGAGCGGAGCTCGCCGAGCACAGGGCCTCGTCGCCATCCTCAGCCTCGGACCAAGAGCTCTGCAGAGGAGACTCACTGCTCGCTGCCGGCGGAGGAGAATGCAGACCCGACTTCCCCGGGACCAGACACCGACCTCCACGCCGGAGGAAGCGAGAATCGGTGTCTTGTGAGGAGGACATCATTGACGGCTTCGCCATAGCCAGTTTCATCAGCCTGGAAGCGTTAGAGGTGTGTGTTCAACTCGTGCAAATATAACGATGCAGAATAAACAAAACCACATACCGTTGATGTACAATGATAACAGAATACACTGTCTGTAAATGTGTTGTTTTGATAGATGGACTGTTCTCTGAAGGCACCGGGCCGCTCTGGCTTGTTAATGGGTAGAGGAAGTAAACGGAAGAGATGTGTAGATGAGAGGGGTGGGCATCTGTCAGAGCCGGAGGAAGGACCCCCTGTAACGCTGAACCACAGCTGGGAGCAGCGCAGGAGAATCAAGTCAAAACTGAGGAGAAAGAGAGAGGCTAAGGTCAGTTCTGTTCTGTATAAACACAGAAGCATTAGCCGTCCAGCATTCATATAAACAGCTTTAATAAGATCATTTATACTGTAAACCAATGCATAATTGTTCCCCAATGATTCCTGATACATACCAGATAAGAAGTAAGCCAGCAGGTACCAAAAATGCATTTTAAATCTCTGATTCTTTGAATCAGGGCCATGTAAGTGTTGTTTCAAATCTATTTCATACCCTGTAATCATGTGACTGAGCTCATATAAACAGAAATATGCTGAATGGATTTAAGGGAGGTCTTCTAAAATTCACTGCTTTTTTATAGAATTGTTCTTGACATGTAAAACAGTATTTGATGGAGTTCATTTTACACGCTTTTGAGGACTTACTGAAATTAACTAATAGCTTAGCTTGCTTTGGTGGAAATTAAAGTAAATTTGACGAAGTTAGGTGTTAATTGTTAAATGTAATATAAGTCCAATGTTCAGCTGGTTTAAAAAATGGCTATGTAAAGTGTTTACTGCTGAAATGTTTTGTGCAAAACCTGAATTTAAAAGTGTTCAGTCATGATAAATTGGTCACTAAACTGGTTATTTTAGCAGAGCACTACTGGGTGGGTATTGGGTGATATTTTCACAGTGTTGTGACTGGTGTGAACTCAGTTTCCAGCACATGTAAATATGCATCTTGTTGGTCCTTTCACTGCTAATATCTGTAGCACAGAGAGAACAACATAACAGTTATACATAGTAATACAATTCAGAGGCAGCAGAAATTGTTGAAATGACACAAAATGCAGTAAAGCAACTGGACAGATACTGTTTCCAGTCAGTAGACAGGGCTGTCTGTCTCTTCTGTTAATCTGTCATGTGAACTCTGTTGTTGGCCAGAGCTGCTTCTCCAAACGGTTGATTAAACAAACTGCTGCTGGTTGCAACAAACATTTTTATTAAAAATGCTTTTAGGTTATAGAAACAGCCTTACATTTATGACAAGGGATTGGGCGTCATATATATTGGTCTGTTACTACTGCCTGTCTGTATTCTATCACTTACCATATTTATGTTTATACACACACAGGTTAGAATCATGTTTGTATGAATATACACGTGTGATGTGCCACATTCTTATTTCACTGTACTTTATTTTTCAAATGTCTGTTTCAGATGCTGGGGAATCCCATGGAGACAGGATACATTGTAAGTTATTGTAATGTCTTTTTTTCTCACTCTGAAAAAATACACAATTGTTTGTTTTTAGGAAACACATTGTTTACATTAACTTTTCACGTTGGACCCGCAGTGTGACACCGAGAATGAATCTGGGGATAAGGTAAAAATAAGCTTTCACAAACGTTGTGTATTGTGAGGTGATGAGGTGATGATTTCTTTATGATAATATAACACTTACACTATTCAGGTTTTTGACAATTTGGAGCCAGCGTTCATCATCTGCCCAAGAGAAGGTAAAAATCTGCTGTGTGTGTGTATGTACTCTTATCTGTTGATGGTACATCTTAAAAATGACTTCAGTAAAATCTAACATAACTAATACAGTATAAACTATATATAACAACCTAATGCACTTGCGTGTTCTTGAGCCTTACATAAGCGTTTCTAAAACATTATTTTTATTGGCACAGAAGTTTGAATCGCATATTATTAGAGCAGATACAATGTTACTGTGATTACAGTGTTGCTCTGCCTCTCTTCATAGCAGTTAACTCCAGTTTGGCAGCCTCTGCTGCAGCCAATGGTTGCTCTCGCATACACTCGAAAAGCTCACTGCGCCTCCTGTTAGTCACGCCCCGGGTTTCTGGTCTGGAGAGGAGCCAGGAGAGCAGTATGGAGCAGGGTTACCCTGAGCCCAGCTCATCCTACATGCCCAGCCTGACAGGCCGTTCTGCCCTGGCCACCACCTCACTGCCCGAGCACAGAAATGGAAACAGTTCTTATCAGCGTCATAATCGCAGCCCACCACAGCACAAACACAAGACTTTCCTTCCTTTCCTGGGCAAATCGCCGTCCATCTTCACTGTAGGAAACAACAACAGGTCAGTGATGGCCAGAAAATGCGCTGGCTAACATCACCAGCTGTGTTCTTGATGTGACTCGTGGGGGTACAGGCAAGCTTTAAGCGTTTTAAAAATGTTTTAATTAGTCCATGAGGAAATAAGGTTTTTTTTGTTATTTAGGAGCAGTACCTCAGGCAAGTCTCTGTCTTCATCATCACTCAGACCACCAACTTCTGCTACGAGTGTATCTCTAAGTCGAGGCCCCAGAGGCCTGGGGACGGTACGACCTTCTTCTCGACCCAGTCCTGGTTCTGTCTTCACACCACCCTCCAGCCTGCCTCCACCCCCTTCTCTCCTGCAGGTGTCACCACACCCTTCATCAGGTAAAGTTAACAGAATACTACCGACCGTACAGTACTGTTTTCCTGGAAACTTCATTTACAAGTTTGAGTAACTATCAAATTTCCCTAGAATCTTTGTAGAAAGCTGTATGTTTTTTGGCTCTGTAGTTATTCTGTGATGTTCAGAAGGTTGTGTGTTCTCCTGTGTTCAGATCAGGATGTGATCTGTCAGGACGACTCCAGTACTGGAGGTCCGTCTGTGTCGAGCTGCAGCTCTGGAACCTCCAGCCGATCGTCACAGGCTCAGACAGCCCTGCCCACAATGGCCTACCAGTTTCATCAGCACAACCACCAGCACCAGCACACCCACACTCACCAGCACTTCCTACATCCCACCGCTGCTCCTGCTCCACTGGTGAGCAGCTCTCACCCACTGATCTCTCACTTCAAACACTACCATGAGATTTCATGCTTTCTTTTGTGGTGTTTTTCAGTTTGATAAGTATCCAAGCAAGATAGAAGGTCTCTTTCGACACCCAGTAAGTTGTTTTTCATTGAATTAAACTGATGACTTTATCTCTCAGGTTTTTTTTAAATCACTTATCATTAGAGAATTTCACAGGTGAAAACTGACTGATAGCTCGGTCCATAATTCCTGGAGGTCTAGACTTTGTCAAAATGTACATTGTACTTGTCCTTTAAAAAAAAAAACAATTAAACAACTGAAAAACCGGAAATAATAATGACAGAGCTCCAGATAAAACTACAAATGTCTCCTCATTGCCTTAGGTGTCATTCTCAGTAAAACAGGTCATACAGCTGGTTATGCTCTGTGTGTGTTCACTAACCGGATGAGTTAAGTGCAGAGAACTGATTGTGAGTGGCTCAGCATACATGTGTTTTGTTCTCTTGTGAAGTTCTTTCCACCGTACCCTCCATCTGTGCCTGGATTGCAGGCTGTTCTTCCAGCCGCTGGACCTTTCAGTTCACTGGGGGGAGCGTTTCAGCCTAAGGTACTTTCTGCTTGCTGTTTGATCCATGTTTTTAATATCGAACTTTAAATGCTTTGTGTCCTGCTTACAAAATTATTATTAAAATCAAATAAAATTGTCACTTGTACTTTATACCATCAAGCCTGTTATAAAAGCAATGAGACATTTCCCCAAAATCACTGTGGGATTGTTCTTAAATCCGCTTATAAACTTCATTACTTTGTTTTCTCGGAGAGACACTTACAGTTTTTGTTTAGGCTGTCTGCACAAATCTTCAAAAGCTTTGGGTTGGCTTAATCTGTTGTATTTCAAACGAGATTTTTGCATTTTTTTTTTCATTTGCTCAAAGGCAGGCTTGCCACCCCACCCGCTCACATGTATTGCTGTTTCTCGTTCATGCTGTGTTCATGAGTGGGTTACAATAGTGCGTTGTTATTGAGAGCTTGTTGTCCTTCAGGGAGCTCCAGAGATGAGCCCTGCTTTGGGAGTTGTGCCCCCCCACCTGCAACCTAAAGCTACAAGGGTAAAGACGCCCCCATCACAGATGCTTTATATCATTTATATCATCTACTGAATTGAGTATAGAAGCATTATTTTTATGCAGTGCCACAAGAAGCTCTTCATTTTCACAAATTGTAGTTTGAATGATGTGTGGGCTTTGTGTTTCTTCGTATCCACAGCTAACAGACCCGTTTGCACCACCTCCAAAAGTCAGTAGTGTAAGTTAAACTATCTGCAAGTTCAACTTTTAAAGATTAGTGAGTTAAACTTGTGTAAAAAGCTGTTTTGACTGTCTTTTTACAGAAACCTGGGAAATGGTGTGCTATGCATGTGCGTGTGGCCTGGATGATTTTTCGACATCAAGAGAAAGTCAAGGTTTTGCCCTGTTTTGGTTTAGATTTGTACTGGCTCTTTAAAATGGCAGAAAAAAACAGTTTATATAATATAATAATGTCAGTTACTTTGACCATTTCTGTCACTGCTTCTCTCAGCGTATGCATGCTGATCCACTAAAACTGGAATTTCGTAATGACCTGTTACCTCGACTTCCTGGTCCTGGTATTGGAGGATTAGGAGGTCTGGGACCACTCGGTGGACCCCTCGGCCCAACACATGATCTTACAAGACCAGGAAGTCTGTTTGCAGCGGCTGGTGGGTAAAACTCCAAACACTTTCACACACTGTGACACACTTCACTCAGTGTAGATGCTTTACAGGTGACAGGCCTGTGATTGTTCTTAAAAATGTGCCTGTGCCTTAGTTATTTATCTGTTTATATTCACAGTTCTTAAATTGAACTTGGCATGTGAGGGGCTTTAAAAGTACTACTTTGCTGTCATTCTTGTGCTCAAAATGAAAAGATTTTAAAGAGCAAAGAAAACACAAACTACATTTCAACACTCAGTGGTGGTCCATTTCTGGGTGTGCAAGCTTTTGTCTGAGTTGACCCGTGTCTTCTCAGGTGGAGTCAATCCGTCCTCCACACCATTCATGCCTCCATCAACACCCAACTCTTTCCTCAGCCCAGCAGCACATCTGGGTAAGAGTCTGAGAAAGTAGGGCCATTATAAGCCTGTTTGACCTATATATTCCCAGTGGAAGCTACTGTGTAAATGTGTGGCTCTATTTTCATGGCTTTTTACAGCATCAACATTTCCTTTGTGATTTAATAGAACATGTTCTTATAATCACTAATGTTCATTTGTCTTGTTGCAGACCCGTATATACGCTCACCCTCCTTCTCCTCTCTGGGAGCTCTGGGTTCTGGTGCCTTTGGTGGCTTAGGCAGCCCCACAATAGGTTTGTTGTGCTATTTCATTCATCAGTAGTACATATTTATCAGTAGAATTATTAACTTCAGTGTCTTACATTCTTAATGCATTTGATAGGCATTCGAATGGAAATGATTTTCTTGACGTTCTTCTCTCGACATTTTGTACATTTCCTTTCAGCTGCGGGTGTTTTTGGACATAAGACTGAGCCCTCTGCCAGTGCAGTTGCAGGATTAGGAAACCCTCATGATCCATGGAACCGTCTGCATGTTGCCACCACCTCCTTCCCTTCTGGATCCTCCTGGACCAAAGGACCAGAGAAAAGAGATGACAGAGGAACGGACCTGGAGAGAAAAGAATTAATTCAAATAAAAGATGAAAAAGACAGGTATGATGTTTCAGTGGTTTTTTTATCTGTCCATTTAAAGGTTTCTTGAGAAGAATCCGCTGGCGTTCCAGCAGTGGATTCTGATCTGAATTTCATAATATGTTTTATGTTTTTCACACAGAGACAGTCTTCTGTATGGACGTCAGCTGGTGAGATTGTCACCTGGTGTCTCGTCTTTTAAGCACCGCAGCAGTACCCCCAGTTCACATGTGAATGGTTTGGGCCCACTGAGCGCAGGTCAGTTTGACAGCCGAGAATGTGAGAGAGAGTCAGACAAGAGACAACATTCTGCATCGAGGGCACCAGTGTCGGCTTCAGCTGCAGCACCGGAACGACCTCGGTCTTCAACATCATCTCTTCTCACATCCTCTCCTAGTGCCCCCTTACCACCCTCACCTCTGGAAGCATTTCACCGGCAGCCACCACACGCGCTCAACACAGAGTCCAGCCACGCTTCACAAAGAGAGAACAATGGCCCAGCCTCTGCTAGCTCACACGCAGTCAAGAAACCTGACCAGGCCAAACCAGAGGTTACTAAACCTGCACTTGGTCTAAACTCTGCGTTGCTTCCCCCCCAAGTGAAAGTCAAAGAAGAGCGTAAAGAGGAGCCTGAGCCGGTGCCCATCTCCTTACTGCATCCTGCTGTACCTCCACACAGCTTTGAGCGGCCCAGCAGTCGACACCACCACCACCTCACGCCCACGCCTTCCTCATCGCTCTCACTGACTCCTACACCTGCTGTGCCTCTTCCTCCTCCAACCCCACACCCTCCTCATCATCCTCTGTCTCTTTTAGATCGCACGCGAGCTATTGATGTCTACCTCGGGGGTGCTGGAGCCTCAGCCGGACTGGTAATAGGTGCTGCATCTGATCGGTTCCCACCACACCCACACGCTGCTCCTCAAGGCCAGGTCACTCACAGCTTTCCATGGGACCCCTGGAGAGATCTGGCCTCCCAGCAGCAGCGCAGGGATATGTTGTCTCTGAGGCCGGATCACCACCTGGCACTGCGCTCCGATCTGCACCTGTCTCGACTGCTCCAGCATCAGCAGGTGCAGCGCTATCTGGAGGCAGAGCGAGTAGCAGGTGTAGCTACCAGCCCGTATCATCCACCTGCACCTACCTCCTCTTCATCTGCTTCATCCTCAGCCAATAGACCGGGGTTTCCTTTAATGTCCCATCCGTTTGATGAGGAACAACGTGTTCAGATACTGCGGGAAGACTTTGAGAGAGCACGGTACTTCGGCATTCCCCCACACCTGTCCGCACCTCATCTTTCTAGCACGTCCCATGCTGCCCATCTAGAGCAGCTTCATGCAGGGCTGTTGTCTCAGTCTCATCTCCATCCAGCTGGAGCTGGCACACCTTCACCTCACCCTGGACTCTACTCTAGGCTGGGACCTCTGCATTCACACTCTCATGTATCTAATGGCATTCTAACCAAGGCACCAGGTCTGGTTGGGGCGTTGTCAGTTGGGGCTCCACCTCCTCTTATTCCATCTGTAAACAGATCTGCTACTCCACCCCGTGGCTCCAGACTTGGTGGGGCAGGAGACTTGGTTCTTTTCACCACACATAAAGATAGGGAGTCCAGATAGTTCTAGATAAAACTTAAGGAGCTTATATAACAGAACTGTCCAGCAGAAAAAGAGCTAAGCTTCGAGTGACCATACAGACGTGCTGAAACAGCCTGGGGAGGAACAGAGACACTTTTAGGGCCGTTTGATATATTTATTCACTGTGGTTCTGTTGGTGCAATTAAGGCTTTCTCTTGCGGTGACCTGGTTTTTATGTCATCTTTTCTTTTCAAAGCAGCCCGTGGATTTTCTAATAAGACTTTGTTATTACTGATATTATGAAACAGGTTATCTTAAAAGGTGATGGATTCAGAATTGTGTTCATTTTTACACATCAGACCCCGTTTCTTTTGGTGAACTCAAGGAAAACCTGCTGTCAAGTTATGGTCACAAGCTTTGCATTTAAAGAAAAGAGAAATTGGACCCAGGCTAAATTCAGTAAAAGCCAGTCTGATTCAGTAAAAGAGCTTGGCCAGATTATAGTAGAATAGTGATATTTCTTTATTATTAGTCACTGTTGTTAACATTAATTACCTGCCATAATAAATATATTGACTGTTTATATTATAATGCCATGTTTCAGGTCTCATCAGATGCACTCTTGTTAAATATGTGATGATGGTCCAGCAAAGCACTACAGTGATGTTGCTCCCTTTTGTTTTTTTTATTATATTGGTAACAATGTGTTTAGGTTGTAACAACGGCAGCCTCTACAGCGCAGAGATCTGAATATATTTATACTTTTGAGATGTTTTTGTTAACAGTTAGATCCCATGGAGGAAGTCTTCAGGAAAACAAACATCATTCGGACAAAAGTGACACGGGCATCAGTCGACTGGACAGAGTGCGTCTTGTACATGCAGATAAACATGAACTAAATGGACTCTTGCACAGAGATACGGGACATTGTGGATTAATTATTTGAGCAAAAGCAGTTTTATACATTTTAAATATCCTTGAAAAGAAAGCCACAAAAATTAATTAAACAACCGGTTGGTTATTTCCGTGTGTGTTGATTCATTGTGTATCATCTGTGATAGAAATGTAATTATAAATGTAGGCCTGCGTCTGGCAACACATGGCATATCATTTTTTCTTATGTGTCTGCCATGAGCATCGCAATTATACATTTCTATTACTGTAAACGTTACTGTATATTAATACACAAATTGTTGTGATTGTCAGTACAGTCAGGATATGTAAAGTAGTATCTGACAAAAAATACATAACAAAAACTAACAACAGTAAATAATAGAAAATAAATGAGTAACGTGTGTCTGGTTAAACTGCTGTTTTTGTTTTAACGTAGAAAATAACCTTTCAGCAGCATCTTGTCTGAATCTTGCAGTGAAGCTCGTCTCGCGAGAACTCGGTTCTTCCTCCATTTCGCTGCGTGAGAGTCTCCGCCCCGCACGCGCTACATCCCGCGACCCGAACTCTGCCGGAGCGGTCCTGAACCTGATCCGGTACCGAGAGACGGTCTGGATTTATTCCCTCACGGATTGAGGGCGATTTGAAGCGGGTGGCGACTCCGTTAGTGAGAATTTAGAAAAAGCAAAGTGCTGGTAAATTTCAGGTAGGCGGGAACTTAAGATGGCGACGGGGCGGGGCGGGGCGGGGCGCTGGGCAGGTGTGCTTAGTAAACAGCAAAATACTTAATACTTAAAATACTTAACTAAATACTTAAACACGAACTGCAGGAGAAGAGACGGTGTTTGTCAGCTGTGAGAGAGATGGACGATTTTTGCACATTGTGAATAGATCTGACCACTTGTTTGCTCTCTGAAGCCATTTACAGTGAGGAAAGTGTCGCTCGATAATGAGCTTGTGTTTATTCTCCTGTGTGATTTGAGTTAAATGGGATATTTCACCACGAAAACAAAATGTTGTTTGTTTATGCTGTACATGATGTGTCAGGATTGGTCACGTGGCTCATACTCCTCTTACAGAGTAACTAGAGCTGCAGAAGAAATTCATTAATGTTACACTTGAACGATTTACTGGCGATGGTGAAGTTTTAAGACTTGCGTTCTGATGACGTTTATCAGCTGTTTGACTGTTGAAGTCATTTGATAACTCGTGTCTTCAGGGTGTAGGACGGCAGGTGTATAGATGTGGCTTGTTTATGCTGCAGGAACGGGTTTAGATCACCTGTAATTTCTCAGTCTGTTACTGTAAAATTCTCTTGCTGTCTATTTTTCCCATTTTTACATCTGAATGTCTCCGGGTTTAGACCAAATACTTTTTAGCTGTAAAATAAAACATTAAATAGTGATTGTTTTGGGGTAACTGTTATAATCTGATTCCAGTTTTGTTTTGTCAATTTAGTAATACATTTAGTAATAAATTCACAATTTGTGTCACCTTAGGAGATACATTTTAGTTTATTACTAAAAGTAGCTAAATTAAAATATATCTGGGCAAATGTTTGTATTCATTTGTGGGCTGGATAATTACAGGACAAATTCTTCACAAAATATCAGAAAATCAAGTTCAAACAAGCAGCACAAAGACCAGCAGTTAAAGATGTAAAAACAATAGTTTATTCAGCAACACGTATCACTCTTTAAACTGGACACAATTTGATGAATCTTATTTTAGATGAAAAATAGAATGTTTTCCATTATATAATAACTGTCAGCTCTCACTCCAAATAAAATCTTGCACAAAAACTGCTTTCACTTTAGCTTAAAGGTACATTTCAGATGAACATAAACCGTATGCAAAATACAGCACTAATAAGAACTTCCTCTGCAGTCTGTTTTTAATAACGTTACCCTAAAACGGCTCAGAAATATGTCCTGAATTCCTTTAAAAACAGACCTGTATGTCATTTGGCTTTTGCAAAAGATAAAAAAGAAACCACTGCGAGATGTTTCTTTAATAACGAAAACTGAGACAGTTTCCTTGAGACGCATGTTTAGGCTCTGCCTTAATATATCAACGCTGTGCGGTAGGAAAAGAAAAAGGGTTTAAAACAGTGACCATATTTTACAGTTCTATCTTAAGTGACGTGTTCCATCAGGCCTGTTATAATGGATCTGATCTGGAACCAGCTGCAAACGGGAACAACAGGTTAAGAACAGAAGCTGATCTCAGTACAGAGCATCAGTGTTGCTGCTTCTCGGCCTCTTGATCTTCTCAATGTTCTTCAGGATCATGTCATGTAACGTTACCTGCAGGACAGATCAGTTTGATCACATTACACCTGCTGATATCACCTGATAATATTTGCATTTCCAGTTGTCTTGTCAATACTTACATATTGATTTCTCAGTTCTGACACTATAATCTTGAGACTGATGTATTCCTTTTCATCAATCTCTGTCACTGTACGCCGATAGTCCTCCTGTTCAAATATTTAACATAGCCATTAAAACTGGGGCTTTAAGAAAATATATTTAGGTTTTTGACAAAAGATACAACTTACAACATGAGGGTATTTAGCTATTTTGGAAACCAGCTTTGCTCTTGTGATGTAATATCTGTGAATAAAAAAAAAAACATTTAAAAATAATGAAGTGGATGACTGACATTTTGACTGACACTGATGTGAGATACCTGGAGATCTGATCTAAATAAGATGCTGCTTCTCCTTCCACTGTTCTCAGTTCAGCAACTGTCTCCTCCTGTAGAAAGTCACAATGACACACTGTGAGTGCTAACAATCTTGAAACCCTTCAGTGATTAAATTCATTTTAATTAAAAATGTAGCGAACCTTTTTTTACAAACATTTCACAACATTACCAGGCTGACACCTTCTGCATGTTTTAAACAAAAATAGGTTGAACTGCTTGCCTTTCTATCAATACATGCAATAAATGCAATTCTGCAGGTCCTGCAACAGCATATTTAACAGGTGAATAATAAACCGGAGAAAGGCAGCACCCTACTTGAATTGAGACACCAAAATTGTTTCCATCTTCAATTCTTGGGATTAACAACTGAACCCACATCTTGACCTACAAATGACAGAAAATAACATCTTATCCAACACGCTTTTAAATATGCAACAGCGTGTGTGAGGCTGTGAACCCACCGTGTTGCACTTCTCAATGAGTGTTCTGATTTCAGGTTTGACTTTTTCAATCAGCTCCACCAGTTTTCCGTTACTTTTCATCATTCCACCAGGCAGGACAAAGACTTTGGTTCCGCCAACTACACGTTGATCACATTAAAAACAGTTTTAAAACTAACGCAGAAATCTGCAGACAGAGAACGATACAGTTTTAGGTAAGAAAATAACTCACTTTTGTCATCTCCCACACCATCTTCCAGTTTCCTCTTTTTAGCGTTTTGCTATTGAGAAAATATTTCAAGGTTAATACTTGTCTTTCTTCCACAATGACAAATGTGAATTCAGCAAAACCTGTTTTACCCCAGACATCATAATGCCAGATCTCATATCACTCATTTAACCTGAAATGCTCACTAAAAAAATAAAAACAGTATTTAAGTGATTTTTTTACCCCCTCGAGCCCATCGTGAATATCTGTAAGTAGAACTGGCTCTGGTACCGTCAGATTGATCTCTGAATGAATTTCTTTCAGCTCATGAATATTAATTGTGGGATCCTAAACAAGTGAGAAAGTTTATATTGAACGCAAATGCATCAATGTATTTTGTGCAGTTGAATTAAAAACATCTCGAACGTACCTTCAAAAAGTGGTCCAGCTCTAACAATTTCTTTGGGAAAAAGTTTGCAACCAAGTCTTCAGCCTAAATGTAAATGATGAAACTATGAAATGTCACCCCAGTAAAATGTAAATACTGTTAAATTCTTATTTACCTCTGCTGTAATTCGTTCCCTGAAAGCGTCAACCTATGTAAAAAGAATAAATATATTTTAGTGTCATAATTTCATGTTAATTCAAGTTAAGATTGAAGTGAAAAAACGTCAACTGGCGGACCATAAGTGTTGTCAACATGTTCCATGTAATTAAGTCAATTCCCACATTCACACGACTGGTTAGTGTAACTAGCTTGATTGTTAACCCTTTCATACACAGCTGGCTGATGTCAGCACTGAATTATGCAGTATTCGCTTTGTCCGCACACTCGTGCTCAACACTGAAACATATGGAGACATCATACTTATAACCAGCTGATATTTTATTACAATATGACTTTATTCTAAACGCGATTTTACAAGTAAACGCGTGTGACAGTTCGCGAAGTGACTTGTCCGTTATTACCTTGCTATCGTTCACATAGCGCCCATCTAAATCCTTCATGTTTACAGAATAGGAGAATCTTTACCTTTGTTTTGATTTCATTATCCACTTTAAGAAGAGAAGACATCGTATTCATTCAAAAATGAGAAATGACAGGGATTGTCCCGAAAGCATTCACTATCCGTGTGGCTCATTTACCGCTGTCAGCCACAAGGTGCTGGCGCGCTTCTAGATGACGTACAAACTACGCGACGACTTCACAAAGTCACAATGCGCATGCGTCAATATTACTCGCTCTAGAAGGTATGGTGCATTTATTATTTAGACTACCGTTTCAATATTTAATATTATGAATGTATTTTTTTAAATATTTTAACATGTTTCCTTCGTTTCTCTTTAAAGTATTTTATTTAGATTTGAAACGTGGCTTGTACTGGGACTATTTTTGTATGGTTACAGAGCCAGCCTAAAACAACATGAAATAAACGGAAGTTGGGTTTGGAATCAATAGCCTAATGTTTGCGTGTATGAAGCTTTCCTGAAAACACATTTGTAAAGGCATACATAAAGATGCGACACTTCCTGTCACGTGTGTTGGGGGGCGTGTGCGAATCCAGCGATGTAAACAACAACGCAAAAGACAAATGTCACAGAGGCGACAGAGCGCGGGCGTTTAGAGCATCAGATCCCGCATCAGACGCGTCTGTGACTCTGGCTCACAGTCATGAACCTCCCCGTCACTGTCAAAGTGAACTTCAGGGGCAGCGTGAAGAAATTTCCCGTCCTGGACACGAACAAAGCGCAGTGGGAGACAGTCGAGGCCTGGGTAAGAGTTTCCACAGCCGAGGCCTCCATCCACAAACCTTCAGCGGGACAGACGAGCTTTTAAGCTCACACACGACCCTGTGACAGCAGCTGAACACAAACCAGCTGAATCAAACCTCATTCATCTTTCTAATCGTGTGTCGTGTGCTTTGACCTTTCAGGCGGATGTGCAGTCTGTAATGTTGTTAGTGGAAATACATGATGGTGTTTATTTACCTGATGACCTGACTGCAGTTTTTCTTTATTATCTCTAGATTAAATCTACTTTCGGTTTGAGTCATTTTCAAGTGAAATATTTTGACGAGGACAACGAGGAGGTAAATAATAGCAGTGTAATAATGCGCACATTATTTTAATTCACATTGTTATATTGATTTATTATTTAAAATATTGTATTAGTGTGGCTACAATCTATTTTTAGTCTTGGTTTTCTTCTGACGTTGTTTTCTGACGTTTATCATTACAGGTGTGCATAAACAGTCAAGGTTTGTCATAAGTGTAAAATATAGTGTTACCTCTGTAATATGACAATACTAATGTTATAATAACATTAATTGTTGTTTTTTTATTATTGGTATCAATGTTACAGATGAATACGCAGAAGCTCTGAAGGTAAGACCATGTGTCATATTTTATAATTGATCTGTCTGTGAGGTCCAGTGCTGTTTTCCTTTTCTGCCTTTAAATGATCTGAATATTTAAAGGAGATTTTGACCTTCTTTATTGTTCTTGTTTAGAGTTCAGTTAAACAAGCCAATCAGCTTCACATGAATGTGTATAAGATGAAGGGCCTGGCTGAGGCTGGTGCAATGAAGCTGGAACTTAAGCTAGATTCCAGGCCAGCCCCTCCGTATCGAGCCCGGGTCAAGATGGCAGACAAAGAGACGCAGGTGACACCCGAGCGGGACTCGGTAAGATGATTGTGATGTTACACATGTTTGAGTAATGGTGACCCAGTCTTATGACAGACAGACAGTTGTTGTTCTAATTCAACAGACTGTGGCAAAGGAAAATAAAGGGATGAGAACTGAAGAGGAAACGGTGCCAACATGGTTCAAATCTTACATGGACAGGGTATGTGTCCTAATAAACATTTAAGGTGTCTTAATGGTCAACATGTTTCAGCATTCTTCTCTGTGCAGTTTAAAGAGCAGGTTGTGCAGGAGGTGGTGGACAGGATGTGCAGTGAGTTTTCAGGTCAGTGTTGCACACACAAAGCCTCAGATCCTGCAGCAGAAGAGCCCAGCACCTCCGGCACTCAGAGAGCCACTGACCCCTCCATACAGAGAGCCTGTAGCTCCACTCCAGACTGCAGTAGCTGCAAAGGCCCAGCCACTGGTGGAGGATATCAGTGCAGGTAAGAGAGTCCTGAAGGTCCTACAGCTCGACCTTTGTCAAAGACATTTAATCCTCACACTGATGATGAGATGACCTTCTCTTGAGCCTGATTCACAGAATATCAAATATACATGCTTGCAATAAAGCGCTTCTCTCCTTCTGCATATAGCGTTTGTCCATCTTGCATCTTATGTGAGCCATGCAGTCATAAACACGATCCCAGCCACAACTTAAAAAGAACACGGACACCTTTATCTGTTCCTGAGCGTGGAGTTACTCCAGAACCCAGGCAAGCCAAAACAAACACTTTCTGCTCAGGGATTCTCTGAACTGCTTTCCCGGCTGATGACACCTTCAGAATTTCATTTTGTATCTTCTACATAACCTGCGTGATGGTTGGTTTTCCAACTGGAATGCCTTTTTCAATACCTGATAAAGATACAAACTACGTTTGCCTGTTTGAACTGACCTTCGTTTTGGCTGCTTCTCGCTCAGGTTTCTGAGGCGGGGCGACAGGACTGTCCGTAAGGCCGAGAGACAGCGGCTGAAAGCAGAGAGGAGGCAGCTGAAAGCTGAGGTGAAGGAGATCAAGAAGAAACTGAGGTTGGAGAAGAGAGGTCTGTTGTGGACTGGAGGTTCCAGTGGACCCGTCAGCTCTGGCCTGGGCCCCACGCCTGCCCCGTCTGTAGGCCCGGGACAGACCCCAGCTTCAGCCCTGTGCCCAGACCCTCAAACCTCCAGTCCAGAGTAAGGGTCATACTGAGAGGGGTCAGGGCTGGGTGACCTACCTACCCATGCCAGAACAATCTTTATCAAGATTATCACACTGTCTGTTATAGTTGAGTTATCGCTGGAAGGTGGATGGAACTACCTCAAAATGCACCTGCTGCCTTTATGCATCACGCCCTTTTTGTACTTTTTTGATATAAGCTTCAAGGAAAAGACAGACGCTGAAACAGAGCTGTTCTGATGATCCTCTGTGCACTAAACCAGGGGTCCCAAGGTCTCCTGCTCCACCTTGGTTCCCACAATGACTGCCTTGTTTCTGGATGAGAATCTACCAGATGGCACATATCTGGAGCCAGGAACCAAGTTCATCAAGTTCTGGAAGATGAGAAATACTGGCAACATCAGCTGGACCTCTGACACAAAGGTACAATGATAACATACAGATCAATACAGGAGTCTGATGTTGATGTAATTACAGGTTAAACAGGTTTAAAAGTGTTTCCGCACATGTTGTGGGCATAATGTTGCTTTGTTTGCGTGTCAGCCCATCTGTTTGTCTGTGCAGTTGAAGTTTATGTGGGGGAACCGGACGCTGAGGTCATGGGAACAGAAGGAGGTTGCCATGCCCTTTCTGCAGCCGGGGCAGGTCGTGGTGGTCAGCGCGCCAGTTTTGGTGCCCCTGCTGGAGGGCACATACACCTCTCACTGGTGTCTGGCACTTTGTGGAGCGAAGTTCGGACCCAGAGTTTGGTGTAACATTGAAGTGGTGCCAAGCTCGGACCAGAAACTCAGTTTTCACTGCATCAAATCACTGGTGAGTCACACATCCTCAAATATTGCTATGTAGATAGAAGTAATTTATTCCATGTAATGTTTCAACAGCAGGTGTTGAATAATGACTTACTGCTTGTAGAGGGCTGATCTCTGTCTGATGGGAATAGCGAGGACGTTGCACTGCAGGCTGATGACAGCACAGGTGAGTGTTTTGCAGCTCTCTGTTTGTTTACTCATGTCTTGTTATTCAGGATCTGTTGCTTAAGTTGCTGGAGGGATGAACTGGATGAAACACTCACACATAACAGCAGATCTTCAGAACAGCCTGCATAAGATTCTCTGCACCTCTCACATACCAGAAATCTC